>QLPF01019252.1:0-16553 GCA_003314045.1 Hygrophorus pudorinus | reverse complement strand
GTACATGCCCCGACCAGTCGTTTCTTACACACCAAAATCTCATAGCAAGCAATACACGCCCTCACTCAACGACGTTGATACACCTCACCCGAAGAACACCGCCATGATTTGCCTGCCAAGGGGCATACATTTCACTTCTTGACCACAAGGAATTGATATGGAACCCAAAGCTGAAAATGTTGAACTTTGTCTCCCGACTCGGCAGCATACGTAATAGCACCACGTTTCACTTGTATTTTGCAAACAGGCCGGAATCGCCCAGCTGGGAACGCTTCCTTGAGTTCACTGCAAGGGATGGGGTAAATATCGGGAGAATGATCCAGTATGGTGGATGTAATTACCTCAGAACAAAATGATGGGGGTGATAGTGAGCCTCGAAAGTGGAGAATAATCTTTGATGATACTTCTCTCGGTGTTGTTTGACAGAGACAACTCCAGGGGGTGGTGGGGGACAATTATTATCAAACATGAGATCAGACTGGATGCCTAGCTTAGACTTGATCAGACTCACATGTAATTGATGTCCCTTGAGTATAAGTTAATATACGTGTATTGCACTTGATCTGACAGATACACAAATCGCATACGCAGACATGGACTTCAGGAGCGGGCCTGATGCTGTATCTCGCCTCTGTGGTAAGACCCATTATCCATGGACCAGCGTCATTCGATGTAGATCTTGGCATTGCACGAGGGCCGAAAGTGCGATACCATTCCATCCGCATAATTGAACCAAGTACTTGATCGTCAATATGGGAATCTGTTCTATAGGTAAGGATGGTAAAATACTCAAATACCAGGACAAGAACATACACCAAGCATTGCAGGGTGCCTGGAGAACAAAAGAATGCTGGTGGTGATTGCAGACGATATGGGGCGGGCTCCAAAATATAAGGGGGAGGCGATAAGTCTGAGGATGAGGGCGATGGTGAACGTGTTTGCAGTTGATGTGCCAGCCAGCCTTTGGAGAACCTGAGCGTATTGAGGCACTATGCTCAGAAGACATAAGGGGGGTGGGATGTGAGTCAAACTGTGCTCCTGGCTCATTCTCATCTCCAAACGCAGATACGTGTCATCGCAAGACCTCCGTTCCAAAACATCATCGCCAACGTTCGTATCTGATGTACTTGACGGGTCGTCCGGTCCAGCAGGCGTGCGCGACACAGTCATTGGATGCACATCTCCTCGACTCTGTTGAAGAGAGGTGTAACACCGCCAGGAGTCTCATGCTCAAGGCCATCTGATTGATCTGGGTCTTCAATGAGTCCATCTCTCCACTAGCTTCCACGGTGATAAAGCGCATAAAGTTGCCGTCCATAGTCACTGCTGAGATTTGGGCGAACCCTCTGACCTGCGTCGTCAAGTTTCCGGCCATGGTGTTGACAGACAGCCTGCAAATGGCTCACAATCCGGAATACAAGAAACAGACCGATGGACGTACGTGATCTCTTGCTATATGCCCTGAAAATTCCCAACTTCAGCCTGCACATCTAGTTTGCCCTTGGTCCGCTGCGAAGATGGCCAACTATGATCAGGTATGTAGGGAGCAAGACCTGGAAGAACATACCATGGTTCACGACAGAAATTGCTGGGCTCAGCTCACTAAGACGACAACCGGGTTGAAAAAAATGTTTGCTGGTGCTATGCACTGACAAACGAAGTAGCCTTGTGCAGGTGAAGGAACATGATGTTTGCTGGTGCTATGCACTGACAAACACTGGCATGCATATGGACTCAGAGTCGGAAAGAAGGTGGCCCAATGCATGTGACATCTCTCGTTCTCATCTCCAAAAATTGGTCATTCCCAGGGGTTTGAAATGGCCCCATGGTGCAACACTGGGCCCAGGGTTTTCTCCTCTGGGAGCACAAATGCACCCAGGGTTATCATTTACTCACGAGGAATCACGGCGTGTTATTCACGCAGCTGTTGAACTCCTACTTCAAGTTTCACAAGTCTGGTGAGTCCTTTCCTTTCGTTCGAGCTGTCATGCTTGTTTACTTATGAGGAATCACAGTGCATTAGCTTCCGCTGTTGAACTATTTATGCCAGTCTTGCACTGCTGACTTCGAGGAATTGCAGCACATACACCCCCCCACGCTCTTCAAGAGAGCTCAGGGCTTTCGTTTTCAGCACCCACACCCTTCCATCACCTATCCACCCCTTTCGCTCTTCAACAGAGCTCGGGGCGTTCATTTTCGACCACCAGCGCCCATCCATCACCCCCCATGCTCTTCAAAAGAGTGCGGGGCTTTCGTTTTCAGCACCCACACCCATCCACACCCCACACTCGTAAATAGAGCGTGGGGCCATCATTTTCGACTACCCGGGGCCATCCACCACCCATCCACACCCCACACTCTTCAATAGAGCATGGGGCTGTCATTTTCGACTACCCAGGGCCACCCACCACCCCGGCCCACACTCTTCAAGAGAGTTTGGGGCTGTTGTTTTCGACTACCCAAGGCCATCCACCACCCATCCCCGCCTCACGCTTGTCAAGAGAGTGTGGGGCTGTCCACCACCCATCCCCACCCCACGCTCGTCAATACAGCATGGGGTTTTGTTTTCCACTCCCCATGGCCATCCACACTCTTCAAGACAGTGTGGTACACCTGCACCCCCACAACACCTCACAAAGTCCACACCACGTCAATTGACATGTGTGTTGCTTCTGTGAGGTTTAATGGGGAGGATGGTGCCAGCCACGAGCATGTGGATCACAGTCGTACGCTGTTGCCTTCTTCCCATATTGACCAGGCTCCAGACTTACTGTCCCAGGAATATTCTTCAAATTCGATCTCAAGCTCAGTATCACTATCCACCAAAGAACAACATCATCATTCATACAGCTCATGATCCGGTACAACCCGCTGCCCATCCTCCATCCCTCTATCTAACCTTGCCCCACAGATGTGTCGGGGTCATCGGCACTGTCTTCCTCTGCATGGACGGCAACTTAATTTGGCCCAGGGAGCGTGAGACAGGTACCATTGAAGAAGTTTTGCCCCCAAGAAGAAGCACTTTCCGGCCTCCGAGGCGGGCACCTGTGTTTTCATGGATATCTTTCAGCCTCTGAAGTGGATACGCCGCATGTCAACACCTCACATGGGGTTTTCACAGATATCTCTGGTGCTCAAAATACTATAAATATACACCACAACTGCTTTCACCCATCCCGACGATGACAATGAATTGTCACCCGATGGTTGGGCAATGAGTGCGTGATGATCAGGACGACGAGCGGGTGACGGTAGGGCAATGACCGGGATGATGATCGGGCAATGACTTCAAACTAGTTTAAAATGTAAAATTTAGAAATTGCTTTCAACTATCGTCTCAATCTTATATTCTACAAATCGTTTACCTTTTAGCAAAAGTAATAACTTTGAATATACATTTAAACGGAGTGATACAAATCATTTAAATTCTTCTTGAAGTGTTTGTGAAAAAATTATTTTCACCAAAACTTTTGTGTTGAGCAAATTTTGAAATTTTAGTATGACTTTAATACTGAATTAAAGCTGTTTCAAAATTATATGTGCGGATTCACCTTTCACTGTGAGGTTAAATTTAATATTTAAACAACGGTTAAATAATTTTCTATAAATAATATTTGAGTAAACCCTTGAGAAATTACTTTAAATCCGGGTTAAATCTTGACACAGCCGGTGTGTCATAGCTCAGACTCCCCACCCTCATTTGCCTCAGTGCGTTGAACAGGTGAGTTGGCAAACAAAATAACATTTATACTGCTGGTTAATTTCTGTATAGCTAAGACACTTGATCTCAAACTGGCCAATGCTTGTGGAGAAGTTCCGCACGATATATACAAAAGGTCCCACTCAAGGCAACACTCATATCTCCAACCTCTTCCTTGGCTCCTCATCTGGTCCCTCAATGCTGTCTCCACATGCTCAGGTCCGCCTCCTGAGTCTAATCAGTGCAAGTCGTCACATGCAGGATGCAAGTTACCACAAAATAATAGTAAACATTCAACCACTGGTGTTTTCCCTTTGCTGGTTTGGCATGGTAAGTCAGATTTGGTATTGAGGATTTACACCATCTGATCATTCAAATTAGGGGCAATTACACTTTCTAGATGATGATGAAGCCTTCATCGATACCATTCTCCGGTTTGTCTTTTATATCTGACTCAAAGTCTGTCTGTGACTGATCTTTAAGTTCCCCAGCCAATCGAAACAGGTTGGCTTGAGCCTTCAGGATGAGATCGTGACAGAGTTGAGATTGTCAACTCATATTGTCAAGGCCGTCAAACAATGCTTCTTTCTGGCGACCTCTGTGTCTCCTCTGGTAATGTTGATCCCCAAAAATTTTAGCGCTCAATCAGTTCAGTATGTTATTGTGGAACAACAAACTGGCATTCTTGACCTAGGTGGAGAATTGCTTCTGGTCTACTCTTCTGCGAGTGGCATCTGGGGCAACCCTGAACAAAGAGGTGGGGGGCTTTTTAGCCAACTACAGCAGTCTGTCGACTGGTTTTCTTGGGTCTGCAGGTGGTGTGGATTGGTTCGCAGGTGGTGAGTCCCCCAATTTGCAGTGCTTTGTGGTGGTTGGTATTCATGATTGTTGTTTCAGTTCCCCCAATACCAGTAGCTTCAACCACAGGGATTGAGACTGCTGTCAACCCCAGGTCCAGATGTAAGTGAACAAATCTCCCTATCTGCATCACAGATATTGATATGTTCCTAACTAGGCTCTTGTTCAATATGAAAGGGGATTTTCAAATCCCACTATCATTGAGCCGGCACCCATCACAGGACTCAGAGGCAAACCTGGGCAGCCAGCCACAAGGCTGCTCAAGGACTTTGCAAGAATGCAAGTCGAGGGGGTGAATTCAACTCCCACACTAATGGACACCAATGGGAGTCCAGCAAAGACTACCCCTCCTACCATTCAGCTGGGGCAACAAGACCTGAGCACCCCCGAGAGCAACACCATGGAAGTCAATGAAGCTGTTGGTGGGAAAAAATGATAGGGGATAATCAGGTGGACGATGAGGAGGTGGACGATGACCCAAAACTGAAGAGTGGTGACAGCGGAAAAGGGAAGGAGAAAATGGATGATGAAGATGAGGAGGAAGAGGACAAAGAGCAGGAGGACAAAGCGTGGGAGGATGAGGAAGAGGAAGAGGGTGAAGAGGAAGTACAGGAGGAGGAGGACGACGACAACGAGGGGGAGGAGAAAGCGCAGGAGGAGGATGAGGAAAAAGAGCATGAGGGTGACCAGGGGGATCAAAAAGAGCAAGAGAAAGTGGTTGATGAAGACATGTTGATTGAGGAAGATGCTGGAACAGCTATGAGTATCCAGACCAGCAAGGGGAATGGTGTCAAGGGGAAGGACAAGGAGAAGGGCAAGGAGAACAACCTTCAGGAGAAGAAGAAAGGCAAGAGAGAGGAACATCCAGGAAGGGGCCAGGATCAGGTATCCCCAGTTGCAACACGACTGGTGAGATCAGAGCGTGTTGCCGCTCTGAAAGAGAAGTCAAGGCGAATTCCATCACCTGGCCTTGTCAAGAAGAAGAAAGGGAATCTTCACATGACAAAGCCCCTCCCCATGAAAGGAAACCCCGCGCCTGGAAACTTGGCAGCAAACAGATCTGTGATCCACCTCCTGCAAGGAAACATATATGTATTATGTCATTCCAGCCCCACTTGCACCTTCATACCTTTTACCCAACAGATAATGAACACAGAGAAGTCAGAACTGTTGGCTGTAAATGCAGCTACTGTGAGTCCACTCCATCAACACCTAATTATATTCTACTAATTATCATATGTAGCTTACTCCAGGAATGGAGATCACAATCTTCAGTGGTGACAGGACTCTGCCGCCTTACGTCCACATGTTCAAATCTCCGAAATCATTGGTAAGATATTTATTTTAGCATGATAGAATGTGGAGTACAGTTAACTAACTATTCATTATTACAGAAGAGTCATGAGATCAAGCTCATCCAGGAGATATAGCATAGTTGTGAGAGACTGTATCAAAATAGTTGGTCTCTCCACCATCTTGACAGCGCGCAGTCTGTCAACTACGACCCAACAGTGGAGGGGGTGTCATCTATATTTGTAGTGGAATCTGCAGACTTCAAGAAGCTGGCGCCCTGTCAGGTGCAGGATAAGAATATTTAGACCAGATTTAAAGGCATTATTGCAACATACTAAATTTAGTAATACATTTAAACTCATGTTAATCTTTTACTTTGAGCTCAAGTAAAATGATTTGCTACATGTAATATTGCAATTACATTTATCTCTCAAGACCATAATATATTTTATCAGCATTTAAATGTGAATCCAAATTTTAAATAGTTCAAATCCATGTAGAAATAACTTTAATTCCAGACTAAATCTTGACACAGCCGGTGTGTAAAGAATGTCCATGTGGCAATTGTTTATAGGCCATGTGAATGTCCGAAATAGGATGAAAGAATGTTCGAAAAGGAAACTAGATAGGGGTAAAAGTCATGTCATAACAGGGACAAGACGATATTGTTGTGGGTAGCGTGTGATATGGCTGCCAGCGCACTCAAGTGCGCATTGCAGGAGGGGCCCTGTGGGCTAACAAATGTGATAAGGTGTACATGGTAAAGAACTGAGTTGGGGTGGATAGACAAGACCAGCTTGAGTTTTTTAATGTGAGTGTGTGAGTTTGTGTTGCTGGCTGACAATGGAGCTTCGATGGCACATCTTCGATGTATGTTTACAAACAGATTATCATAATAAGCTGTAAGAATAAGAAGTGGTGGTAGTGACTCACCATACTTGAGCAAACTCCGAACATAAGGTTCAACCTGGACACATCAGCATGCCTCCAAATGAACTTGTAGATTTTACTACAAAGGCCACTAGACCGGTCATCTGCCAGCGATGCCATGCATCATTTGAGAATAGAATGGAACTGTACTTCATGCAGGATAGGAAAGGAGACAGCCCTGGCAAACACATCACCTCAGGAAAAGTGAGACAATCAGACGTACCACAGGTCAGTTATCATATATCATATATCCTTCTTCACAATTGAGTACGTTGCAGGTCTGAGTCACAGGCCCAACTATCAGCAGATTACTCTGGAACAACAGGTGAATATCAGCACACAAAAGGCAGTTGCAGTGGCTCAGAGACAGGGTGCAAGTTCAAACTACTGTTAAGAGACATGGATCAGCTGAAATAGCACACGGCAGCCTTCAGTCATCTGTTATGAGTTAGTGCACATGTCTAAACCAGAGCCTTCCCTGGCCAAAGCGTACTGATGTTGCGCAATCTGGAAACAAGTAAATCAGAATCAGCCAGCACTTTGGGGAGGGCTTCATCCCATAGTACTCTCCAAATTTGTGTCTAATTGTGAAACAAAATCCAACTATGGCTATCAGGAAGCACATAAAATGTATGATGAGATGCACCAGTTCTTTGCATGAAAGGCCTTGTCAACACACCAGAACAAAGTGGTGGTGATAAAGATGATGATGATGTTATTAAAACCAGGTTGCAAAAATCCTCAAATTGTTTTGGTACAGAGTAAAAATGTAATTGTTAAGTGTTATTATTTACACCAATGAGTCTTTTACAGAACATATCAGAAACCACATCAAACATCCCTCTGCACATCGGTGTCCAAGATCTCAAGGCGGTCGCGTTTTTCACCTTGCTACCTCTTTACAACAGGTGGTCCAAAGATCACTCACTCTCGATCGACGACTTGTGTTTGCATTTCAAAGACTGGGTTGAACTTATTCCTTTGGGACCTGACAATGAGGATGTCAGTGCGATCTCTAGCAAGTTTTATGCACTAAAAGGAAAATCAAAAGTGCTCCAATTTCAAGCAAACAAAGTCCTAGATCTATATCTGGAGCTAAGCTATGAGACATTTAGTCAAGTCTTAGAGTGTTTGGAGGACCTACAAAATGAAGAGGTGAGTCATTTCATTGACAATATTGGGGATGAGGTTACGATTACAGTGTAGTTCATAATTCAGGAGCAACCAAGGAAGATGAAGCTATCCTATAGTGTTGGTCTGGCTGGCTAAGCCGCAAGCTGGTTGAGTTAGCTGCAGCTGCAGCTGGCTAATTTACCTTTTATTGCCTAGCTGCAGCCGGCAGTCAACTAAGCTGGCTGGTAATATGGTATATATTATAATACTCTATGATAATAACTACCAGCGGGAGCTAGCATTTCACTGGCTCCACTGGTAGGTAGGGTATTCTGTAAAAAATGAAAAATAACTTGCAACCCTCTCGCATTTGCATGCAAGAGGGCCAGGGTGTTGGCAGGGTGATGCTGCCCTCTCGTATTTGCACGAGAGGGCCGGGGTGTGGTACCGGGGTGTGGGTAGGGTGACACGGCTCTCTCACATTTGCACAAGAGGGCTAGGATGTGGGACCGGGGTGTGGGTAGGGTGATGCGGCCCTCTCGTGTTTGCACAAGATGGCTGGGATGTGGGAGGTGAGAGGGCCAGGGCATTGGTAGTGGCGAAGAGGGAGGTGTGGGTGTGGGTATTGGATAGGAGTTGAATGTGACTGTCTTGCGTTCAACTCCCTTTATAACTGTATATATTCAATGTAAATGGTGTTTAGTACAATATTAAATGGTAATAAATATGTTACTTACCTTGGTTGGCCTGCGGTTACCGCTTTCTCGAGCGGTTGGTGGTGTCTTGAGGTGGGTGGCTGAGTTCAAATTTGGTAGCTGAGGCCAAGTGTGCACGAAAACAAACACACCTGTGGGCTGAACAAATTGCAAAACTCACCCGGCAGCCTGGCAAATTGCATAATAGATAATATTATAAGTAAAATAGTATGTACTGTAAGTACTGGCTTAGCCATTGGCTGCCGGCTGTACCTAGAGGACCAGTCGCAGCCACAGTCAGTGCCCAGCTGCCAGCCAGCCAGGCATCGACTGGCTTATTTTCAGCTCGACTGCCAGCTTCAAGCTGCTGGCAGCCGCAGCCGGACCAACACTACTATCCTACATCACCAAGAGCAAGTGCAAAGCCAGTGGCAAAAACCCAACACCAGTGCCTGATTCCGACTTCGAGCTTCCAAGTCCCATAACTGTATTACAATGTGTTAATGCAGCTAAAGCCCCAAGGAAACAGCAACTTTTGGTAAAGAATTCTATCCACCTTTACTCAAAACTGTGACAACTAACAAAGTTAACAACAGAAACCTGGCACCCAATCTCCACCGCATATCCAGCCTAGTGTTGGTCCAGCTGGCTTAGCTACAAGCTGGCTAATTTCACAAATTTTCATTAGCCACAGCTGACAGCTGGTACCAGCCAGCTTCAGTTGACTCAAGTCAACTCCAAGCTGACAGTCAACTAAGTTGGCTGAAATTCAGCTGAGCCAGCAATAAGCTGATTCAAAGCATCTTAACGTAGGTTGGAAAGGTATATAATCAAACAGTATCTTCATCTTCCACATCTCCTAGTACTTCCATTAACCTATCAAACAACTCATTGGAACAACAAGATACTCTGCCAACATGTCACCATCTGAACAGTTGCATTCAACTCCCTTTATAACTGTATGTATTCAATGTAAATAGTGTTTAGTACAATAATAAATAAGTTACTTAGCTTGGTTGACCCATGGTTACCGCTGTTTCGAGTAGGTGGTGGTGTCTTGAGGTGGGTGGCTGAGTTCAAACTCAGTGGCTGAGGCTGAGTGTGTGTGAAAATTACACACCCATGGCTTCAACAAAATACAAAAATCAGTTATCAGCCACAAAATTTGGCTACTAATGAGTATTATAACTACAACACTATCTACCTGTACCAGCTTAGCTACCAGCTGCCAGCTACCCAAATGAGGACAGCCATAGCCACAGCTGGTGACCAGCTTAGCTTATTTTTGGCTTGGCTGGCGGCTGCAAGCTGCTAGCAGCCTCAGCTGGACCAACACTAATCCGGCCACACACATATACCAATAGACCTCATATTGGCCTCACAACTACTGTTCCTAGCCCCTCCGCACAGCTGCCTGCACAACTCACAAAACCGATCTCACCGGTGTGTACACTTCAAGCTCAGACAGCTCCCTTGAAGAAAAATGTCAAATCTCTTGGTGAGTATATTACTTGTTATTCAATTTAAATACCATAATTGTGATTATTTGCAGTCAATCTCAAGTCACTCAAGTGCAAAATCTATCTGACAGCAGCTGCCAATTATTTCAGCCTTATCAGTTATGCACACCAATTCAATGTGATCAACAGTTGCACTGGTCCCACAATCCTGACCTTAATGTACGACCATGTCACAAAGCCTAAATATGGTGCCTTCAAGCAAGTGTTATTCAGGCATTTAGAACACCCAGTCCTTGGAGAAACAAGTTCTGTTGTCATTAAACAATGTTGGTACACCTCCCAAGTTACAGGGGGTCACCTTATCTATGATAACCACTCTCAAGTCTCAAAACTCAGTGGCAAAATCAACTGCCTGCATTGGGCATTGGCCTTAAGGGGTATCGTATATGATTACATTGACAATTTCACAATGCTACATGGTCCAGCCCTGCTCACAATTCCCAGCATGTGTTTTGTCAACAGTGCACTCGCCATAGCTGAAGAAACTCACAATGTATATTTACTTCAAGGAAACTATCGACAATGTGTTTGATGAGGCCTTCGTCAAGTACATTGGGAATGACTCGGCCAAACCGTTCAATTTCCTTGAAGGGGATGATATTTACAGGGCCGAATTCCTCAGTTTCTGTTAACATCTGCAATACCTGAAGACGAATAGACTTGCTTTCATTAACAATTTTCAAGGTATGCTAGTATGTCAAGTAATAATATATTCTTCTAATGTGTTTTTCTTCAAGGTACAGTATTTGTTAACAGATCCTCAACTGATAATGTCATCGTAAGTTTATGAAAAAATACTTTATGGTTGTGCTGAACTTAGATTATGCAGTGAACTGGGCTCCATATTTTCAGACAGGAATCTTAGTTCGGCTCACATTACATTCCTGTCCACATACCTGTAATGAGTTTTGCGAAGCGTTCAAACTGGAGTCACTTCAGAAAGAGGATGGAGAAATTTCTGATCAAGAAGTCATGGTTCATGGTATGGCGAAGGTTTTCATGGTAGTCGAATGAAATGAGTTGTCATACAAATGATGTAAATGATACATCTATTCAAAAAAAAAAGCGATCCTATGTCAACTTTCTTTGCACTTGAAAATTTTCGATATGCCATCCTAACTTTGACACATGACAATACATTTGTTACTCTACTACATCCTCTGACTTGTTATCTTCATCTGTAAAGTCTGCATACTCGGGACTCTGAGATGATCTCACACTGCTATTTTCCAAACCACCAATATAGTTGGTATTTGCACCAAGATTGAGTGGCTGACCTAGTCAGAAAGGCTCCATGTTTGGCAAAATGGGTATCAGTTCGGGTGCAGGTGTGATGTCATAGCTGGTGATAATCCCTGTAAGCTGTTCGTCAAGCCCCTCACGTAAATGTTTGAGAAGATGACAAAAAATGCCCCAAAATGTCTTGATGGTAACCTCTGGTTTACCAATTGTAGTATAGAGGTTGCTGCCATGTTCATGGAAAGCCTGTGGAACCAGTTCGAAGACAGGGTGGCCCAGAGGAGCATACTGTGCCTCCATCTCATTGAACAGCTCGGAGGGAACAAGTATCTCAAAATCAACAGCATTGAAGTGTGATGGATGAGTACATATCAATGCAGGGATGCCATGTGGCAATATATTGTGTCGAGAAGCACGGGGAGCTAACTTGTTCTTGAAATTAACCCAATGGTTGGCTTCAGTCTGCAGCCATGGGATTGCAATCCATCAGAAAAGAAGACTAAGGGTAGAGGTTAGTAGTGTTGGGGAAGTTTGGTTTGGTTTGGTTTGAGCCCATTTTGGCCAAACTGCAAACCAAATGGTTTGGTTTACACTCAGTTTAGACCAAGTTTAAACCAAACCAAACTGTTTAATGCAGTTTGGGGTTGTGTTGAACTTGGAGTTTTAAAGTATACTTTGATATCCAGCAGACAAACTGAATTTAAAACCAAACCAAACTGTTTAAAGTGGTTTGAGATCACCTTAAACTTGGAGTTTGGAAGTCTACTTGTCTTGGGATGTCTTAAATAGTGTGACAACAGTTTAAACTGAGTTTGAAACCAAGTTTGAAACAAGTTTGAAGTCTTGTTGTTAGTGTATTGTGTTACGTTTGTCATATTACAGGCTAGTTAGATCTTTCAAGAAGAATATTTTTTTGGCAGTTTAAACTGAGTTTGAGATGGTTTGGGATTTTTCAAAGTGGCCAAACCGGAAACCAAACCATTTGGTTTTGTCCAGATTTTCCCAAACATAAACCAAACTACACAGTTTGGTTTCAGTTTAAACTGAGTTTGAAACAGTTTGGAACCAAACTTCCCCAACACTAGAGGTTAGACTAGCACCCATTTTTGACAGACTCAATGTACTTACTTTTCCAGAACATCATTCACGTCATACCAACCACTATTTACACTGTGCTCCAAGATGTCCTCAAAACCTGGAGAGAAGTCCCGTTGGAAGACAGACCACTTGATTTTGGAGATAATATTATTGTGACCCGTTGCAAAGCGATGCTAAAGAGTATTCGACAGGTTTGAATCTAGACAGTGTCAGATTGACATGTGCGCATTTGCAATACCATAATTCTCTATGCCCAGGTCACTTTGCGTAATGATTGGAACCCCTACCAAGTCATATGAAAGCTTCCCCAATGCTGACTGCAGAGAATCATGCACCTCCGATTCGCCAGCAAGTGTCCAAATAGTACTTTGCGACAAGCCTTGGATTCTTGTTTGTCCACCAGACTTTGAGCCAATTTATTTCTCCTGAGAACGCCTCAAGTTGAGCATACAACCACAGGCCGAATTGTCCCCACTTGTTGTGTTGATCTTGAGGCCAGGCATCATTGATGCCTGCTGTCCAAAAACACCACCTGCAAAAACTACAATGACAGTGTTGTTTCATCTCATCAGATTTTACCGATTTGAGCAGCTGACTGATTGTTTGGCTAAATCCATTTGAGAAAGTATGCTACACAGCTGCAAATCTCACTTACTGGGATGCACATATATCATGCTCTATCTGAAGGGATTTTTGAATACCCTCAACCCCATGAAAAGGAAAGTGTTTTCAGATTTCATAGACTGTGCTGTAAATGGATTCTGGGGTATGATTTTGTTGATGGGTCAAGAGTATGTCCCATCGCTTTTGTAGTCTTTGAATTGTAATGACACTATAATAATAAAGCCCAGCCAGTCGTGAGAGTTCAACAACATCCAAGGACAAACCAAACATACCTCACCCCATATTCATTAGTGTCATAGTGTTCCCTGAGTAGTTCAGTGACCTTTACATCAGACAAACCAAGTTCGTAGTACTGCCAGAGAGGTTCCCATATGCTGTCATCTGGTGCTGCAAGAGCAGAGAATCAGAGTATTGAATTACTGATATTGTTAGCTCTCATGGCATGGTTTATATTGGTTTTTTCTAGGCATTGAAAATACGAAGTGGAAAGACTGACTCAGACCTAGAGAGTGGTGTGTCACACATGTTTGGCAGCAAGTTCTAATCCTTCACCATGCACACCTTATTGCATTTCTTAGCCCACAGGGCCCTTCTGCAATGCGCACTCAAGTGCGCTGGTAGCCATATCACACTTTACCCACAACCATATCATCCCGTCCCCCATCTACCTCTTACATCCATATCCCAGCATCCTCTGTATTGTCTTCACCCCCCATCTCAGTATCTGCTTCTTTATCTCTATGTGTTTTTAATTGGCATTAGCCTTGGCCCACTACATGCCGCTGTATTCCCCAAACATCTAGGTGAGTCGTCCTGCCCTTGGTTTTAAAGGAGCGGGGTTTTGTAGATGAGGTGTTCAGTGCCAGAGTATGCTTGCCAACACTGATCCTATGGCTGGACACTGTGGTCGCAACTCGGATGCACTCAATACCTTACGCTTAGACCCTTCCTCTGCCCCTGCTGTAGTATGTAGTGAACTTCACAGATAACCCCCAGGTACTTTCAGCTGTACCCGTACCCGCACTGGCATGTACCTGTACCTGTCGCAGTGGGTACAGGTAAAAGCCCAGGTACAAGATTTTGTGCCCTGGGGTCACCCGTGTACCTGTACCCATCATGGGTGACCCACAGGTCTCTCACTTATATGACTACTTGTGTCAGAGCGACACCAAATACAATAAAGTACCGGTTATCCTGTAAAGATACAAGACCAGAAGATGAAGTGAAAGGTTAGAGGAGAAGGATAAGAGGGAGGAGAGAGGAGAGAGGTCGCCAGAAAGCCATCTCAGAAGGAAGCCCCATAGATATGGTGGTAATCCTGAGATAACAGACTGGAAAGTCTGTTACTCATTTATTTCAATATATATACTAAATGGTACAGGTGGCTGTGTATTACTACATTGGGACATAAATAGGACGTGCTAGACTTGCAGGCAATCATCAGGTGATAATGTGCATAGCACAAGAGAGAAAGGAAATGTGAAGAAAGGAATATACTAAATAAAGGTGATCATCAGGCATGAGGTTGGTGCATGTTTGTGGACCGGACTAGCAGGATAGCCTTGCAATCAAAAGGCTATGGGCAAGGCTATGGGCAAGGCTATGGACTGAAATAATGATTGGTGGCTGTAAGGTTTATCTGGTGATCGATCAATAGAAGTGTGATCGATCATTTGTGGGTCCAGAATCCGGAAGCGAGTTGGGAATGGTGTGCCTTGTCATCATTAGTCCAAATGGGGATTAGAACAAAACCTGATCGGTTGTGGATGGAAATAGATTGGTGGAGTTCCCATGTGGCAGGCCAAGTCCAGAGCAGAATGTAGTTGTTGTGCCTTGTATTCAAAGAAGATATAATAAAAGAATTGGTGGGAATGTCTATGTGGCAATTGTGTGAATGTCCGAAATAGGATGAAAGAATGTTTGAAAAAGGAAACTAGATAAAGGTAAAAGTCACGTCATGACAACTTGCTAGTATGTGTATTATATAGTATATTAAATATAATATGTTTGGCAGGCAGCATAGGGCTGCCCACCCTCCGTCATGTATGGTACATGTTGGGGGTGGCTGCAAACGAACATGTCGACTCGTGTTTGCATGCAAGACAACAGTGGTGATAGGTGGGCATGTGGTGATGTTGTGGGTGGTGGGGACATGTTATATGTTGTTTTGTGGGGTTGTGGGTGCTGAGGATGTGTCATGCATCGTGTGATGACATTTTGGGTGCCGGGGACGTGTTATGCATCGTGTGGTGACATTGTGGGTGCTGGAATGTGTTATGCGTCGTGTGGTGGGGTTGTGGGTGCCAGGACACATTGTGTGGGATGTGTGTGGGTGCCGGGAACATGTGATGTGTTGAGGGGAGGTGGTGGATCTAGTGTTCCCAAAGTTCAGTTTGAAACTGTTGAAACTCAGTTCAAACCCAGACCAAACTATGAAGTTTGGGTTTGGTTTGGGATTTCAGCAAACTCAAACTGAACTCTGAGTTTGGTTTAGCCAAAAACCCCTTGGGAACCAAACCAATTACCATATCTAGTAAGAGTTCAGGTTTGAAACCTGAACCAAACTGCTTTGAAGCCAAACTCCAAGGTTTGGTTTGAACTTTGGCTGAACCAAACTCCAAAGTTTGGTTTGGGTTTTCAACAAAAAGGCCAAAACCAGACCAAACTGAACTTTGGGAACACTAGGTGGATCAGGATGGAAATTGAACACAATACTCTCGCGTTCAACTCCCATAATAGGTCTACAGATTTGTCATTTATCGTTAGTAGTTGTTTACAAGACAATCTATATGTTACTCACCTTTTTGTGCCTGTGGTTACTGTTATCTCAAGCGGTGGTGGGTGGTAGTGAGTAGTGGCAGCTGAGTTTGAAATGTGGAACAGTGAGCAGAATATGTTGCTTGCGCAACTTGGTACTCAAATTTTTTTCAAGCAAGTGTGTGCAATGAGCGGCATGCTGAGTACACTATGAGCAGCACACTTAGTGCGCAATTAGCAGGCAATTCATTTTGCAGCATGCAAATAACTAATTTTAGAACTATTTACCACCTCCAAAAATCTTGTGCAAAAATCTAAAATATTGTTGTGTGCAAAACTCTTCATCAAAATTCAAACTTTTGATGTATGCCATCAATATCATTTAGAGACCTGTCAAAATTGTTTGAAATGATACATTTTGCAGCTATTTTGGGGTGACAAAATATAAGGAAAATTTGTACTTTTGATTGCATTTTACATATTCTCAAAATGAATAAATTTGACATATGATAAATTTGAACAAAATTCCATATTTAGCATACATTTTGTGAATCACTGTATGCTAAATTTTAGTTGAATTTTGCAAGGCCCAAAATTATGTGCAAAATTTTAACAACCTACCAAGGATTTTGCGACTCATTTTGCACTGCACAAAATAGTGCGGTGCCAGGAGTGTATTCGGACTTGTTGAACCGCTTATGCCATTGCCATATAACCGAGGGTTTA
>QLPF01019234.1:0-13451 GCA_003314045.1 Hygrophorus pudorinus | reverse complement strand
TAAACAATTTGTAGTACTTGCTTTTCGGAGTTTGAAATATTTAGACAGCATTAGATGTACGCACTGAAATTTGCCTCAAAACGCCAGATAAAAGAGCGATTCCTAATAAATTAGGACTCGTAATGTTCATGCAAACTTGCTGCCTGTGGGCATTCTGGTGGACAAGATTCACATGTGGGCAACGATGCAGATGGTGACTCTGCCGAAGACACACCCGCTACACGCACATGTGCAGCAAGCAGCAAGGCAGAGGGTGAAGCGACATGAGGCACCCTTACACAGTTTGATGCACAACTTTGGAGTGCAGCTATACCAGATTGAGAAGATAGACCTGGCATTGGAGGATAGTGAATGGGTGCCGGGCTTCCAGATGCAGATAGCAGATTCGAGGGAGGCAGCAGTGGCTATGGATGAAGTGGATTCAGCTGCAGTGCAGGTATACACCGATGGATCAGGGAAAAATGGTAAGGTCGGAGTGGCTGCCGTCTTGTATAGGAATGGGAGGTGGAAGAGCGGATTGCAGATGTTGCTGGGGGAGGAGGGGGACCACACTGTGCCGGAGGCAGAAGGAGTGGAGATCATCTTGGGATTGGAATTATTGCAGGGAGAGTCACAGGTGAGGAGGGCTTTGATGGCTGCAGACGATCTGGGAGCGATCCTACGGGCCAGCACCACCAAAGCGGCCCCTACACAGTACCTGTGGTGGATGTTTAGGGACAGATGGAAGATGGTACGATGAAAGCACTGGCAATTAGACTTGACGCTATGGTGGGTACCAGGTCATGAGGGGGTTGAGGGGAATGAAGCAGCCGATAGGATGGTGAAGAGGGTGGTAGAACGAGGGTCAAGCAGGGCAACAAGGTTACCTGCACTGCTGTGGCAGACACTACCAAGAAGCAAACAGGCAGCCGTTAGGACGCTGCAGGCTAGACTAAAGAAACAGGTGGTGAATGTGTGGAAGGGGTCTCTGAGGTACAAACACATGTGATGGATTGACAGGTCCATGCCCTCAAAGTCGTTCATGAAGTTGGTGGAGGGGCTACCTAGGAAACAGACGAGTCTCCTTATACAGTTGCAGACAGGACACGCACAGTTGCAGGCTCACTTGTATAGATGCCACCAAGCCGACTCCTCTACATGCCCACAGTGTGGGGCCACAACGAAAACTGTGCAACATTTCCTGACTATGTGCCTGCCATACAATGTGCAGAGGCAAGCAATGATACAGGTGGGGGAAAGGAGAGCGTGGCAGGCTGGTGAGTTACTCAGCAGCGAAAAGTTACTGAAACCATTGTTTCAGTTCATTGGGGGCACAGGATGGTTCAAGACAGTATTTGGGGAAGTGGGTGCTGTCGAATAGGAGACGGGGAATGTGGGGGTTTGTGGGGGTGCCAGGGTTACATGCACGCTGCAGTGCATGATGCTGTTCTTATTTCATTTCTCTCTTTTTTGGGTTCTCGGGCGGGGGTTCTCGCTCAGAGCAGTGCTCTGCAGTTGAGTAGAAAGGATTATTGATGTGACTTGTGCACCAGTACATGTATAGCACACCCTACCATGCAGCAATGCCATAACAGGGTTTAAACGGAAAAAGAAAAAAAATACCCGGACCTTGTCATCGATAATGTCCACAATAACATCTTCCAGTTTGTCAAGCCACCTACCCGCTTCTTCTGCCTTGGATTGTATCTCAGTGGGCGCCAGTATACCCGCAAGGCATTCAGCTAGGGCCTTGTTGAATCCCTTCCAGTCCGCAACCGGAAGTCATACCGTTTTCTGTCTGCCACCCGTTCTACCCCCAGCCTGATGTGTGATATGATGGGGAAGTGGTCAGTTTTTACCAGCCTCCAGTCCTCTTCCATTGTGCATAAATCAAATTGATCTGCTGTAGCAGTGTCCATGGACACATTGTCTACCTGCATTCTGTTGCCTGTTACCCAGGCCTCCAGCATTGCAAGGTCTTAGCACCATCTCCATCCCATGCATGGCAGCCAACATCCGCTGCCTTTAGATTTGAGGCTGAGAAGAGGTGGTGATTTCGCAATTTGTCCCACATGGGACTGTGCTGGTTGAAATCCCCCATCCATACATACCTTACTGGTCTTGGCGTACCCCTGCGCACACTGGACTGCTGTAGATGTGTCCATAGTGCATCCAGTGTGTTGTTGTTCACATAGTTGTTATACACATTATAGAGTCGTAAGGTACCTTGTGGAACTTCACTCCATCTGGCACTCTAACGAGGACCCCAATTTTTTTTCATGGGCCAGGTGACTAACAAGCAAGGATAACAATACACACAGCTCAAACTTTCACCAAAATTACTAGGCCATCCAGGTTAGCCTCCCAGGTCATGGCAAAGACCAGTGGGGGAGCAGAAAATGGCAAAACGCCCATGCCAATACCGGTACTGAATACGGACGACGATCCTGGCGACTCAGACGACTTCGCAGTTAAGACTCTTGCGAAACTTGGATTTACTAAAAAGAAGGCCTCCAAAGAGTTTGACTTGGATGCACTATCTACCATACTGACTAAGATCGCTGTGAAGGCAGCGACTATTCCACAGGCAACTGTCATTGATGAAGCGTTGAGAGCAGTAGTGATTCTGATGCAAGAGGTGGATGATGCTATACCGGCAGGGCAGGTGCATGAAGAGTTGCTCGTGGCACTGAAGGCCCAAGATAGAAGGCTAGATGGGGCCTTAGAGCACATGGAGATGCTGGCAGCTATGGCAAGTGAGAATTGGTTGCTCTTCGAGGCGCAGGAGGAGCACTTGCAGGACACGGCTGGAAGGATGGAGAAGGCAGCGGGAGAGAGGAGGGAGTATAGCGAGAAGGTGAGTGGTTCAATTAAGGAGCTGACAGCTCACTTGCAGGTCAGTATGGCAGGATGGACATCTGGACCGCCAGGAGAGCCGCAGTGGACGACGGATATGAGGGATGCAGCCATGATGTGTGGGCCAGACTTTGCTGGGAGGTTGTTCGCTGAGGCTGTGAAATTGATGCCGCGAGGGCATGCCAACACAGTAGTGAGGGTAGAGATGACCAGTAGGCAGGTGGTGGTATGGAGCGGGGACAATTCCAGGGCGGAACCGTTCCAAGGCCTAACAGAGAAAGAAATGGTGGCAAAGGTGAAGTTGGCAGTAGAACTGATAGCAGTAGAAGAAGACAGCAATGGAGCATGAGGAGTGGACTTCTTGCATGCCCGGCGTACCACTAGGGGTGGGGTTATCCTAATGACCAGGACCAAGGAAGCTGTGGTCTGGGCTGAGGCAGAATAGTGTTATAGTGGTTCGCGGAAAAGCTTGGGGGGATGGCAACAACACAGGCAGACTTGTGTATGTTGGTAGCAGAGTATGTACCTGTATCTTTCGAGCCAGAGTACTTTGCTGTGTTTGGACAGATCGAGCAAGACAGTGGACTGGCATAGTGATTGACACAGGTCTACTGTGGGTATTTTTGACATACCTGTACATATACCTGCTAAAACCTGTACCCGCGATAGTGGGTATGGATAAGACATGGGTTTGGGCCTGGGTTATCGGGGGGTGGATGGGTATATGACCTGCCGCAGGTGTGTGGCGGGTCTCTCACATTCATGTATAATATATAGTATATAATAAATAAAATATGGGGGGGGGGGGGTGAGCGAACACGCTCGCCCACCCGCTCACCCCTTGCCCTTGCTCTCCCTCTCTGCCTCTCACCCCATCTCTTGCATTTGTGGTGATGCTATGGTGGTGCTGTGGGTATGCGTCCCCACGGACCCGGTGTCACCCTGGCTCCTCCCTGTCACCTCTCCACCTCCTCCCTGTCTCCCCTCTGTTGACATTCACGGTGATGTGTTTGTGTTATCCGAGTCGTGCAGAGGGAGGTGGTGGTGATGTGTTGGTATCGTGAGTATGTGTCCCCACTCACCCAGTGTCTCTTCCCACCTCCCCTCTGTTGGTGTTGGCAGTGATGCGTTTTCATCATCATGCAGGGGGTAGAGGTGGTGAAGTGTTGTTGTGGAGGTGCTGATGTGCCGGTGTTGTTGTTTTGGTGGAGGTGCTGATGCGCCAGTGTTGTTGTTTTGGTGGTGATGGTGGTGGTGCTGGCGCATCCAGCACTTTCTAAAACATAATAGTTAGTTTTGACTCACTCATATTGACTTACCTTTCTCCTCGACTTTGTGTGACAGAGTCGAGTCCAAGGGTGGTGCTGTTGGTGGTGTTGGTCTTTTGTTTGGCCAACAATGAAAAATTTGAAAAAATACATACATATACGGAAGATACTACGCTACAATACCCACACCAAAGCCCATGTACCTGGGCCACGGGTACAGGTTGGGTACGGGTTCGAAAATTGTGACCTGTACCCGTACGCACTGTGACCTGTACCCGTACGCACTGTGACCCGTACCTGTGATCCGCACAGGTTTCAAAACCTGTGCCGACCACTAGAGTGGCAAGGGGAGCAATCAAGGAAGCCCGGTTTATTAAAAGCATGCAACAGAGGGTGGAGAATCAATATGTGGCACACATGCTTGTGGGGATCGCAGACCCGGACCAGGCAAACACTGCGATCAAGGGGGGGCTAGTAATTAAAGGAAAGAAGGTCTCAGTGAGGAGGCACTGCATGGACCCTAGGTGGTACCTCAAATGTCAGCAGGTAGGCATAATGCATAGTGCGGCTGATTGCAGGGCCTCTTGAGACACCTGCAGAAGATGTGCGGGCAAGCACCATATGCTGGATTGCACCGTGTCAGACCGGCATGAGTTTAGATGCAGCAATTGCAAGGCTAGCGGGCACGGAGCATGCGACAGGGAGTGCCCTGTATTTATGGAAAAGGTGAAAGGCCTCCATGCGCGGTTCACAGATTACAGGTACTGGTTCTTCCCGACCAGTGATCCGGGCTTGTGGGAGAGGGAGGGTGAGCCCAGAGGTACCGCAGATGCAGAACCACAGAGGATGGCGGAGCATACAAGAGGAGGGACGTTTGATGGTGGTAGGGGCACGGCATACAGAGGGATGCGGGGCAGTGGAGAGGCGGTGTCGGGGGCTAATGCTACGGAAATAAGGAGAGGACAGGGAGGTGTTACCACATGGACCAGGACTGGGGGTGGGAAGCAGAGGAGGGTGGACGACATGCTACAGAGAGGTGGCAGGTGGTATGAAGGATTAGCGGAAAGACAAGATGGCTGAAGTGGTGCAGCCAGCCATGACCAAGAAGCGACACGTACAGACTCTACAACTCCACCCCCATCACCATCCCTTTATGCTTGAACACAATGATACCAGAGAACCCAGTGTAGGCGACAACATATACATTTGGCAACAAAACCTTAATAAGTCTTCGGACGTGCAATTGGACTTGATTCACAGAGCTCACCCTGACAATTTTGACATTCTAGCCACACAGGAACCTCATATTAACTTTCTAGGGAATGTGCAGGCTACACTGTGATGGATTACAGTGTACCCTAGTGGGCATAGGGATAGCCCAAGCAGGATGAGGGTACTGCTTATGATCAACAGGACCTCTATTTCATCGAACACGTGGATGCAAATTGAAATCCCTCATCAGGATATAGTCGCTGTACAACTAATAACAGCACAGGGTACAATTTGGTTGTATAATATTTATAATGACTGCTTGCAGGATAACACGCTGGATGCATTACAAGAACATTTGCACCCACAGGTGCGAGCAACAGGGCTGCCTTCTCCAATCCAGTATATGTGGTTGGGTGACTTTAACAGACACAGGCCCATATGGGACAAGGAGCGGAATCACCACCTGTTTATGAGGAGGAACCTCCGAGCCACCAGTAAACTAATAGATATGGTCGCAACACACAATATGTATATGGTGCTACCAGCAGGGATTGCAACACTCAAAGCCTTGGCGTTGAAGAATAGGACACAGGTAGACAATGTCTTCTGCAATGAGCAGATAGTGCACATAGTGCATAGTGCGGGTATTGAAAACCCGCCAGGTCACAGGTATGGGTCATGCCAGGTCCAGGTATTGATAAATATTTCTGAACCTGCACAAAACCCGTACCTGTGGCACAGGTATAGTGGGTATGTGCAGGTATTATACAATAGCATTCTGCAGATATTTTTTTACATATTTTATTGTATTTTATTTAGCTGAAAATGATTATTTTTTCGGTTTTCTTGAGCTTTTTGTGCTATCTCAACAAACACAAACAACGCCAGCAACCCAACCACAACCGCTCGACATTCAACGAAGTCAAGCGGAAGGAAAGCAAGGGTAGTAAAACAGTTATATTGACTAATTATTATGTTTCCAGAGGTGTTCTGGGTGCACCAGTACTCACACCCAGGCCATCTCACTGGCACCACCACCCAATGCAAACACATTGCCTGGGTCATGTCACCACCACCACCACCCAACAACCAACAACGCAAACACGTCACCACCCATACCCAGGCCATGTCAATGGCATCACCGCCCAACATGAACACATTGCCCAGGCCACGTCACTACCACAACCCGACAACCAACAACGCAAATGTGTCACCCAGGCCATGTCACCTGAGAAAAGGTCTCGGGGAGCAGGGAATGGGTGAGTGGGCAAGTGAGCAGGCAAGTGTGCGCTCACCCGCTCAGTAATCATTTTATTATGTATATATTATTATGTGTAGCAATCATACACATACTACTACAGTAGTACCCACCCTGACCCAGATAATACCTGGACCTGCCATGTGGGTACGGGTTTTGACAGGTACAGGTACGGGTAGCCGGAAAAAAACCCGCGCTATACACTAGGTGCACAGGATTGACGTGTGCATGACCTGGGAGGAGTGGAGGCCAGTGAAGACAGATCACTTCCCTATCATAGTGACGGTCCATATATCAGTGGAACAAAGTGTAGCAAGGGAGCAGTGCAAATTTGTGTTGATAGATTGGGCTGAGTTCAACGTTGATCTGGCGTTTAAGTTGGCTGATATTGCATTGCCTGCAGAGATACATTTGGTGCCCGAGGCGGAGGCCAGCCTGGAAGAACTTCATAAGGTGGTGATGGATCTCATTGAGGAAAAAGTACCACTGGTCAAGACCAGCCTGTATATGAAGAGGTGGTGGAATGGGGACTTAACAAAGATGTGGACAGAAGTGAAGTGCTTGGCACACAAGGCAAGGAGCATTGAGGGAATGATAGGGCACCTGGCAATTGCGCAATACAAAGAGGCATAGCATCACTTCGCAAAGGCGATCCACCTTGCCAAGGCCACACACTGGGAAAATTGGTTGGCAGGGGTGAACAGCCCTGCAACATGGGACGTCAACTGGATGATTTGCAATGGACCAACGGATGGGGGTGCAAGTAGGGTGCCAGTGCTAAGGTTGGCTGGGGATGGCGCACAGCAGCTGACGGTAATAGCAAGATCCAATGAATGCAAGGCAGTGATACTCCATACTTTATTCTTTCCCCTGGGACCGGTTGACTTGAGTGTGCCTGCAGGATACATATACCCTGAACCGAAGTGGGAGCACAGGCTGGTCACTGACAGCCAGATATATGAGGCTTTTCATAGGCTGAAGTTGGGGAAGGCGACGATGCCAGGAACGGTGCCTAACTGCATGCTACAGTACACGGCGACACAACTTGTGCCCTCTTGGGACCAACATATAGGGCTACAGACACTCTGGGGTGGTACCCACAAAGATGGTGGCTCACGAGTACCCCGGTGATACGAAAGCCAGGGAAGACAGACTATACAGTGCTGGGGGGTTGCCTTATCTGATGGTTTTGTGAGGGGACTCAATAAGTGTAGGTCCGATGATCTGGTAGAAAAATGTGAGCAGACAGAGGTGCTGCCAGTGCTACATTTCGGCAGCCAGGCAGGGAGGTCTACCGTCAACTCAGTACACCTACTCATCAAGATGGTTAAGGACACATGGCAGAAGGGTCTAGTGGTGACCATACTGTTCCTTGATGTGAAGGGGGTGTTCCCCAGCATGGCCATTGATAGGCTGGTGCATGAATTGTGGGCAGCAGGGATACCCAAACAGCACGCTGAGTGGATGACGCTGACACGCACAGGTCCGGAAAACAATGTATTCGACATATCCACGTTCGCACACTACCTGCCAAACTCTGCGAGGTACACGAAGTCCTTGCGAAGCTTTACGAAACATTGCGAAGCCATTCTCGCACTTTGCAACCCAGAGTTCAGGTGTTTGCCATCTAATCTACACGTTCTCGTTGCTTTCACTTACGATATACTGTTTACTCATCATTCCATGACATTCTCCGATAGTCCGGACCAGTTCCTTTCTTTTGTGTCTTTGTATCTCCCTAATTCGAACAGTGGCTCAAGTCTTTCTACTCCCTACATATAAAACACTGTAGTTTTCAGCTAAAATGACAAGTTAGTTCTTCCCTCCAGTCTATGTCTAAAGTCATCAAGCTTGTCCTCGACATCACCGATAATCGTCTAGTGTTTGTGAAAGACTTCATATTCTAAATCATAACTTCGCAACCCTCACACAGAACTTTGCATAAGTTCTGGTTACTTTGTTTTGATTTCATACATCTCTTTTCATTTTAGTCTCCATATTCTTCATCTTTGGCTTGTTGATTCTAACCTTTGCACGTCCTTGCCTCGGTCCTTTTTGTGTTTGTGTTGTTTGTTGGTTTATTTCCAGCATTCAGCCAGTGCAGGGATCATCAACGCGCAGGTTGCAGGGCCGAAAAACAGTACTGACGTTTGATGACTTTCAATCACAGGAATTTTTTATCACAAGCAGGGTGACCCGATATTGGGCATCTCTTACATGATTTATAACAGGGGGCTATTAAAGTGCCTGCACAACAAGCAGGGGGAATTTGGTGCGCTGTTTATAGATGACGCCTACATACTGACAGTGGGGCACAGTTTTGTGGAAATGCATGCCAAGATGGTTGATGTTATGATGCGGCCCGATGGAGTTCTCCAGTGGGCAGCTGAACATAACTGCAAGTTCAGGGTGGATAAGTTTCAGATGCTAGACCTGACAAGGAAGCAGGAGAGAGACACAAACAATGCAGAGAAGATGGCGGTTCTCAATGTCAGCACGTGTTATGTCCGCAAATATTTCATCGCTGTCAAGTCCACGGGAGTTGTGCTTTGGAGTGTAACCCTTGTCAAAGAGAATTTTGCATTCCTTGATCGCAGGGGGGCAGTTTGATCTTCCTAACCACCGCCTGAGTTTCGTAGCTTTGATGAATGATTGAAGCATAGTTGGCTCGAGTTGACCTAGATCAGTATCAAAGTATCATAACGAATCACAAGTATACAATATGTGAAGAGAAACTTACCAAATTTGTGATTGGTAGGAAGCTGTTGCAATTGCCCAATGAGGCGTTCAAATGGAAAACACCACCATGAGTGAACAGGCCCGAAGAGCAGGAGGAAGTCATATATGTGAAAAGCCATGTGGTTGTTGGTGTGATCATCGATATGAGGGTGAAGCCTCTTCAGGTCCCGGACCCAAGTTGCCACATAATTATGATAAACCTCAGCGCAATCCTTGGTTACCATACGCATGCATACAAGAGAAATTGCCGAAACGAGAGACATTGTATGATCCAATATATCTCGTTTTTCTGCAGTGACTCAAGCGGATGGGTGTGACATCCCCTCGCCCCAAAGACTAACAAGGGCAAAAGGTAAGTATACAGAGAACATCGTGCGCCATTCATCAGCCTTCAGACTCCCGGCGGTGGCGTTCCCAAAGTTGTATGGAACAGAGCCTAGCCATGACAGGGTCGCCGTATCTCTAATGACATCCTTGATACGTTTCATAACCTCTGGTGTGGCTATTTTGAGCGGCTGTTCGGGTGCCTCCAATGGCTTTCCTCGTCGCTTTGGATGATATCAATCACTGAAATCTGATCAATTGGGTGAAACATACCCATTCTACCAATGCAGCTGCGAAATCTTTTTTCTGAAGTATGCACTTCCGCAATGTTGACCCATAAAATTTCTGACCTCAACAGCCTGCGAGCGCCTATTCGGATCGATGACGAGGCCGAGGTCATCGCACACAAATTTCAGGGGAGCGAGATTCTTGGCTGATAATTTTTTGAACAACTTAGCACTGTTCTCCTCAATACTGTCACCACCCCTGATCGGCGCTGTCAGAAAGTCGTGAATCTGAGATATGTGTTTCACTTCATTTTGCTTGAGTCCGGGTTCTTCTTTAACAGCTTGGCGGAAGTTGTGCTCAAATGATGGTGTGACTGGAGCTTTTGCCATCACCGATGCAGTGCTTAGATTGAGCACATCTCGAGAGTGGTGCTGGGCGAAGCCCTCAAGAATACAGTGCATGGAATCAATGACAAGTTGTTTGGTTGGATTCCAGTAAGGCAGACGCCAAAATTCCGACCAACGAACACCAGTAGCCTGGAATATTTTGTCCCGTTCAACTGAAGTCCCAGCGTCCCTCCATCCCTCTGCATGTCGTCGCATTTCTGCATGATCGCAGACCTTCCAGTCATTGAAATTTATACAGCTACGGGTACTTTGATGATAACAACTGCAAACGGAGCAGTAGAAGTGACTCCCATGCAACGCTAGTGCAGCAGCCTTCCGCGCAGCAGGGAGGTCATTGCTGACAAGGGCGATTGCACTGCGAGTTTGACAGCCACCTGGATACTTCGGTGTTCGACTCATGCGAATGCCATTGGCCCAAGCAACTACCATATCATTGACTAGGGGGTGCATATAGTGGTTAAGTTGGTTTAGGGGTGGCTCCGAGGGTCCAGGAATAATTCCTACTAGATACATATTTTCGGGTTTATAGCGAATATCGATTGGTAGGTTCAAACATGCCATGGAAATGATTCCGCAGGACGTACTCACACCACGAACTTGATTTCCCTTGACGTTGAAAAAATCAATATTCATCGCAAATAAATACTGCCCTTCGGTCCCTGGCTGCTGGAAGAACAGAGTGTTGGGAAGGGGACCTTGAAAGGACCGAATGAAATCGGCATTAAATATGTTGTTGACATAGATGGGAGAGGAGGTGGGGGGAGCCTGCTGGGCGCGATAACAATCATCGCAAGCCTTGTCCATGAGTTCCTCATGTTGCGAGAGGAGCCCAGCAAGATAATCGTAAAAATGATGATAGATGAAAGGCTTGATGGGTTTTCGATCTTGTGTGTCACCTTCATGGTGCCTGAGTAGAAGTGGCTCATTGCAAGGTCCCTCCTCCGGCTTTGGTCGATAAGAGCAGCGTTCGGCATACATGCGGTTGCCTGCCTTGACAAGAGGCACTTGCATATAATGGCAGGCTGGACAAACCGCATATACAGTCGTATGCCCTTCCAGATTGTATCAGGCGAGTGCTTCAGATATCTTTTTTGGGATCTCATTCAATGTACGGCTTTGCAGTGGATTCATGCTGCTATCGTGCGCCGCAGAAACAAGCTGAATAATTATACGAATGATCCCCATAATGAGGTCGCCCGCCCTCCGACTGACACCAAAAATTGTGGCACAGAGAACTCCCAAGAAAAGTGAAACTTGAGCAGCAGTCAAACATTGGTCGACTGGTAATTCGTAATGATGACTCACAGTTAATGCTTGAACACTTCAGAACCAAGTAAAACTAACTTGTATCAAACTCTATAGGGTTATACCGAGCGTCAGGGATAGCCAGTCTCAGCTTGGTCACTTGTGCATCTAATGTGTCCATCACTTTCAGAACTTCTGTTTTGCGTGAGTCAACAGTGTCTGTACGTCGGGTGATCTTTTCCCAAGCCCGCCTCACAGATTCGGCCTCTGTCTTGACTTCACAGAGAATGCTGTGTGATAACATTGTTAGCTTCTCTTGGGCAGCAGTGAGATGAATTTTCATATTTTCCAGCAACTGGAGACACTTTTGGGTTGATCTGTTCTGATCTCTTTTGTGCACTGATCGTCTGGACAGCAATTGTGGGACAGAGAATTGTTGAGTAGGTGGGGACCCAGGCTGGGGCAACATTTTCTCATTCTCTGGCGATCCAGAAACAGGAGAGGGAGCAGGAGGCACCATATGATCTGTTATGTGTGCCTGTGTCGTGCCGAGAGTAAGGCAGGACATGCTTTTGGCAATGTCATCAACGGAAAGGGGTAAATTAGCGCCTGTGAATGGCTGTGGACTGGCGAGGGGAAGTGAGGATTCTGCCATGCATCTACTGACACGTCTAGCTTGTTGGAATTCATCTCGAGATGTCCAAAGCTTTGAAGGTTGGCTCTGTACGTCAGGTCCAAGATCGGTGAAAGTTGCCAAGAAGACTTGAGCACTGGCAGCATCAATGACGTTTTTTGGAGGGTTCTGCAATTTTAAACATGCCAAGTGTGTGGATCGATCAACAGGATTGGGAAGTGATATACCCATTGTGTTACCAGCCTCTTGACGACATGGCGCACATGAACAATAAACGGGACGAGATTGGCAGGGCATGATGAGGAGGAGATGGGCAGTTATGCAGATTCTATACAGAGGGGAAATGAGAGCAGCGGGAAAGCTGAAATATAAATAATTGGACGAATACACACAAGAGAGCAATACAAAGCTCACCGATTCAGGAACAAAGCCATTTTTCTGAGACGGATGTGTGAGAAGAAAGCCTATTGAACCAGCAACCAAGAATTGAGACTCCAATTGGTGAGAGTAGTGCCAGTGTGATCCATGAACGAAGGGTGGGCAGCAGTAGTCCACGGTGCAGTTGGGACCAGTGGTATCATGGTGGTGCGAATTCATTCCTCAGTCACAGAGTGGTCACGGCAGTGGTGTCCCATTTCGGTCAATTCACCATGTCACGCATCATGCAGGGCTGATTGCTTATCAGGGTTTCAAAAGGTGGTGAATTGATTGAAATGCGAGCTTTGCTTGAATCTCTGTATCACTTGGTAGATAGGTCTGATTGGTGTCTTGGCGGTGCAGAGTGTCATCTAGGGGACTTGTATGCTCATTCGCAGTGCCATGTAGTTGAGCAAGTATGAACGATTTGACTTCAGATATCTCTTGAGAAAGGTCAGGCCGTTCTGATTCAGAGAACAGGGACATTGATGACATCAGTCACTCGCGGTGCCAAACAAAGCTACTCCCTGTCTTCCTCCCACCATGTTGCTGCATTTGCCGTTTGAATTCCCTGGCTTACATGCACGATCTCAGTTGAACACTCAATCGCCAATCCCGGAATATCAAACCTTGTCAATAGAACGTCCTGGTAACAATATGTTCACTCATTCTATGCGCGACTTTGGCACTCTCTGGGATCAAGGTAGTTCCATGTCAGATCTGATGTCACAGCAGAATATACTATGAAGTATTGGGAATGCAACTCATCTTATACTTATGCAAGCCGGTAATCGCGCATACATAGATGTCTTCATGAAAAATGTGAATCTTGAGGCCGAAAATCAGGGTAACAAAGTGGAGTTCATAGCAAGGTGTATTCATGT
>QLPF01019207.1:0-15013 GCA_003314045.1 Hygrophorus pudorinus | reverse complement strand
TCTGGTGGCTGAGTCTGAACTTGGTGGCTGAGGCTGAGTGTGCGAAAACAAAGACACCCTTGGGCCGAACAAAATGCAAAACTTGGTCTGCAGCCTGGAAAATCATCTGGTAACAGTTATAACTACTATACTATGTAATATAAGTAAAATACAAGTATACATGTATCCACCGGCTTAGCTGCCAGCTTGCAGCTTGGATTTTTGACAGCCATAGCTGCGAGCCAGTGTGCAGCCTTAGCTGAGCCGGTGACTGGCTGGCTAAAAATCAGCTCGGCTCGCGACTGGCAGCTGGCTCTGAGCTGGAGCCGGAGCAACACTAATGACACATAGGCATTGTTTTGGGGTGGGGTTGGTAGGAGATGGTGGTGTTAGTGACATGGTTGAAAAAAGATTCAGTTAGTACCTACTGTTGTGCAGCTGAGGTGGATGCACCACCTCAGCTATGTGTTCTCCTTCATTTGTGTTTGCATGTGTTGTGCTTCCCTGGTGCAACACACAAGGAGGTTGTGGCAATGTGGCTGAGTCATTGCATGTGGAAGGAGCACCTGTGAAGAGGTTATTATATATAATAATGAGTGTTCTCACCTTGCTGCTAGTCATTGTTGTGGTGTTGTGGTTGCTGCAATGTTATTGTGTTTGGCAACTTCTGAAAAAAAAGCTATAAGTCAAAAATATTTACATAAATAGTCCCTGTGTATATATCAAAGCAAAGCCCTTTGGCACAGTGGATAAGTTGCACACCAAGTTGATCATGTGATTTACTGTGCGAGTTGAATCCTGACTTTGCCACAATTTTTCAGCTTATTATAATAAACATGTGTTATTAGTAAGTAATAAAACATTGGATAATAATATTTTGACTCCTAATAATACTCAGTTGGTAATAAGTGAAATCTGTAAGCCTTGGAAGGTATAAGAAAGTTGAAGTTAGTAAAGTAAAGCAAAGTGACTTGTTTTAATAATAGATATGTTCTTTTGACAAGTCTACCATATAACTACAAAGTAACTACAGAGCAACTACAGAGTCACAGTGGGAAACTACAGGGAACTATGGGAGTCCCAGTGGTGACTACAGGGACTACTAACCACCTGACTTTCATATGGGACTACCAGAAATACAGAGGCTCCATAGGACTATGTAGATAAGTTTTTTTTTCCTGATGGGTGTTTGACTTACAGTGACAAATATTGTAGCGCAAAGTGGTCACCTGCTCATGCTGCCATTCAATAATGTACCCCGGGCCATCAGGTTCTCCTGAGAACCACAGGAAGGGGTACTGCTCAGACAGCGTCAAGCTGACCATCAAAGGTGACATGCCGCCAGATTGGCCGCAACCTCAAGGGATATTTGACCTGGGCACAAAGTTCCACCCCACTAACTTCCTGGCAGCTCCCCAGCATGTCTACAACCAGGTAGCTCAAGGCCACACCGGACACGATTTACCGATGGAATCTCAAGCTTTAATCAAGCTTCTTCATGTGCATCTCATCGTTGCCGAGGATGGACACAAGCTTTTCATGTTGAAACTCTCGCCATCCACCCCTCTTGAGCTCATCGTTGAGCACAATGGTTCACGCTATATGGGCGTCGACTACCTTCAGGTGGAGGAGTAGTGGTTACCTTTTATAATTTTGCTTCTTTTTTTTGCGCTCAAGTTTGTGATATTTTTTTCTCGGTGGTCGTTCATCTTTCATTCCTTTAAATACTTACTTACCATACCTACCTCCGTATTTTATACGCTGTGAACGCTGCGAACGCGATAATTGAATCCCTCGGGGCGACCCGTTTGCCATGTCAGACCTATTTTGCACGTGCAGACCGATATTGGTCTTGGGTTCTGAGGTCGTTGCCGAAAATTCGGTCTTAAGTTCGGTCTTAAGAAACCCCTGGATATGGCGAAGTTGCCCCGCAAACTGCTGTAAAAGAACGAGGACTCGTAAAAGGAAGTTCGAGGTTACCGTCATTTCAGTTCATCCACGGACAAACCCGATGCCTGTTCCATTCGGTGGCCGATACTAGTACGAAATGGAGACCCAGCTTCTATTCAAGTGATATCATAGATCGGACCAACTCGCAACCGGAGTAGATGCACCAGCGGCGGTGTTTGTGTTGGGCAATTCAAATCAGCTGGTTGTGCGCCAACTCGTTCTCTTAGCCGTGATCCGCCCCTTGGCTGAGCTATAAAGTCTGAAGCTTCGACCTGAATGCTCTTCAGCCGGACTCATCATTCCCATCCCCATCGTCGTCGTCATCATCATCATCATCACAGTGCTGGTCACCCATACTTCATTGCCCTCTCATCCTACCACCACGATGCGTTTCCTTCACATTTTCCTTCCCCTCTTCGCCTTCTCCACTGCAGCTGCTATCCCCCTCCCAGTAAGTCACTATTCTTTTCTGCATTCTCATCGTCCTACCTTTTGACCTGGTTTGTGCCGCAGAGCCCGGCAGACTTGACTGTTCGCGGATTCCTGTACAGTCGCAACGTAGGTTAATACCCCCAGAGTCCATGCAATATACTAACATGTCATAGAACGGGCAACTGGATGTTAAATTCTCCGAGCCACTCCAAGCACTCCCGAATCAGGAGCGAGACGGTCTCGCGGCCTATGCTCGATCCCACTACTCGCGCCTCCCTGACGGAGCTAGAGCCAAAGCCGCCACGCGTGTCGACTGGGAGACCGCAGACCAATTCCAATATTATTCTGGGGACGGCAAGATCGATGGCCCCATCAACAAGGTTCTCTCCATCGGGTACGGGTCCGGAGTCCAGTCGTCAAACACCCTAGAGAACCGAATCCGCGAACACTACGCTAATCTTGGTCCTCTCAATCGATCCAAGAGTGCGACATTTGTCAAGGTGCTTTTAGGCTGGCATAGGGTCTCTGGGCCAAAGGAGCAAGCAACTTTTCAGTACTACACTCGGGCGTCGGCGGAGGCAACGCCGACCTCGCTTCAACGCCCGTTCACGGTATTTCGGGATATTCCAGCCCTATCGGCTGGTACCTCTGGGTCACAGCTAGTAAGTTGTCGTAGAATGGTTCGACCGTGAACGTACTTTGACTCAGACTCGCTTCGAATCCTAGCATGTACGACTACCCCCCGGACGCAGCGGTCGGCGAAGACAGCCATAGTATACAAGTCCCAGCAGTAACATACAAAACAATGTCAATAAGATATATCCGACTGTTCCGCAGACCCAAGCTGCAGCAACGCCCTTCAGCACCTCAAACACCTCTGCCTGCCTCTCGCTAAACGCTGTGTTAGTCCCAAACTCAGTGCACTGATCCGATTTGAAAATGTCACAGTCCGCCCCCCCCACTCCTCCTCCGCCCTTCCCCACTCCCAGCTGCCGTCCTCCAACACCTCCTCACCCCCATCAGCAATATCAGGCATGGTATTTTGACCAGAAAATATCATACAAGGTCGATACTAGGCTGTCCTTAGCATAGCTTAGCCCTAGAGTAATCAAATTCTGTTGAGAATAGCAGTGCACGTATTACAGTGATGGCCACGTGTTTCCAAGCATGTATATATCTCATACTGTAAGGCCTGAAGCGGGAACCGAACGGATACGTTATGAGCATTTCAACTGTACGTTCACGAGCATCACGACAGGGTATTCACCGGCATGGGAGGCACCTGCGCACCCCAATCTGACCCCAAAACGTCTCCAGCCGGCCATACTCAAGACCCCTTTACCTGACTACCCCAATCTGCGTGAGCGTTCTAACCATTTCAGGTCATCCGGAAACCAGCTCAAGGACCAACTACAGAAATCCCAATACCCTGCTTCCCCTCACCAATGCCGTTGCACCGCCCGCAATGCACACTCGCCTCTGCCTCATGGCGTACTCTCGACGTCCACCCAGCGCGCAGGATGGTCACAGTTTCTGTTGTGAACTGGCGATAAGCATGTGAGCTGAGCTCCAAGGCTCGTTCGTCCACACGCCGTGGCCTGAAACGTGCCCCCAAGGTGACCAACTAGCTCAGAAGCCGAGCCGGCGTTGGAGAGTTTGGATCCGCTCGCAGAAATTGTGGCGTGAAGCATGTCGGATAATGCAGTCTGATGTGAGCACACCACCATATGCGAAAGACATTCAGTAACACTTAGTTCAAGCCACGACAGGTTGCTCTCACTCACCAGCATCCGGAATCATCACAGTGATGCGAGGATGCTCACACGGTGAATCTGGAAAGACTTCCGACGCTTTTTCTGTAACTTCCTCCAGCTCAACCTCCCAGCAACGGTACCCGTCCGCGATCACCTTGGAAGGTTTGATGGGTAAGGACTTGAGCTGCCAACACCATGTCAGCTGCTGCGTTACACTAGCCCACCTACCAGAGGATAAGATTCTTGGGCAAACGAAGGGGGGAACCCCAGCTATCGAATGACTTCAACCCAGCTATGTTCACATTACCAGAAACCTCAACCTAGATTGTCGTAGGACACCAAAGCCTACGACTTTGTCGTTCAAGTCAGTCATGTCTAGTGCAGTGATAGGTACATTCCGCATGAGCTGGGTGTTCTGGCAGTGGAGTATACAGTTACAGTATGGCCGGTCGAGTGGTGGCGAGCTCTACGTATATGCAATTCGAAAACAAAAGAAAGAAAAAAGCATCTACAGCAAATAAGTTATATCAACAGCGTATCCTTCCACCGTTCAATAACTGCCTCTCCGCGGAACACCTCATGCAATACCTCCCTGACGTCTTCGACATACACGAACCTGATACCCGTCTTCACGCTCTCGGGCACGTTCTCCTCGATATCTGCACGGTTAGCCGCGGGTGCAATGATCGTCTTGATGCCCGCACGGTGGGCAGCGAGGATCTTTTCCTTCAAGCCCCCGACCGGCAACACCTGGCCGACAAGCGATATCTCGCCCGTCATCGCTAGTCAGTGACGAGCATCAGCCTCGGCACCTACGTCACAACGGAACTACGCACCGATATCAGGGTCGATCTTTGTGTTTGTGAACAGAGAGACAAACGCAGACAGTATGGCTGTCCCCGCGCTTGGACCTTCCTTGCCAATGCTTCCCTCGGGCATGTGGACGTGGATATCGCGATCCGTCAAGAACTGCTCACCGGGCAATGCCGTGATCCCTAGTTCGTGTGCGTGGCTCTTGACCCAGCTCAGTCCAATCTGCGCGCTTTCGCGGATGACCTCGCCCAGTTTACCGGTGAGTTGCAACCCGCCTTTACCAGGCATGCTCTGCGCGACCAAATCAATCAATCAGTCCTCGCGTACAATCTTCCCCCAAAAGTCCAAAAACGAACCATGGCCTCCACAGGCATAACTGCCCCTGACCCATTACCCAAGTACCCAAGACCGGTACTAACACCGGGCGGAGGCGCATGCACATACATCCTGTCCTTCTGGTACACGGGCGGCCCGACGTAATCTTTCAGCGTATCTGGTGTGATTCGGACGTGCACGCTATCCGGGATGTTCATGGGCTTGCGCTCCTGTGTCGTCACGACTTTGCGGTCGCTCGTGTCGTCGGTTTTGGGGCCGGAAGACTCTTCTGGTGCCGCGGGCTCATTGCTGGGAGGTTCCTGCGACTCCACGGACACGGGATTGCCTTGCTGGTCGGTCGAAACTGATACCGCAGCAGTTGGCTCCGGGAAGGTGTCTTCGCCGAGATCCTGGACGAGCTTGAGCGCTGCTTTTCGATAGATCTTGCATGCACATGTTACTGTAAGTATCATTCGAACAATACAGCTCTTTAAAAAACCGTACCTTGTCAATGTGCTTTTTCAAATTCCGGACACCGCTTTCGCGGCAGTAATACTTGATCAACACATCAACAGCCGCCTGGTCAAGGAGGACGTCCGCGTCTTTCAGCCCAGACGCCTCCCTGGCTTGTGGGCCAAGGTATTTGTCCGCGATCACGGCTTTCTCCTCAGAGACATATCCGCTGACTTGGAGTACTTCCATACGGTCAAGCAGAGGTGCGGGGATGGTATCAAGGTTATTGGCTGCAAGAATCCGAGTCAGCACATCAACTCATGTAGAGAACGGCAAGAACCACCAACCTGTGCAGACGAAAAGGACGCGTGACAGATCCACGGGAACATCCATACTGGAAAAGCAATAAACTTGATAAGACAACCCCCCACGATGGCTGTCCACGTACTAATGGTCCAAGAAACTATTGTTCTGTTCAGGGTCTAGCATCTCCAGCAGAGCACTGGCAGGATCACCATTGATCCCCCGACCAATTTTGTCCACCTCGTCAATCAAGACGAGGGGGTTCTCTGTCCCGACCCTTTTCAATGCCTGTATGATTTTACCCGGCAGCGCCCTGCAGAACGCCGTCAACGAACGCCCTTTCAGATACCGTTGGATCCTACTCACCCAACGTACGTCCGTCTGTGACCCTTGATCTCCGCGACATCCGTAAGTCCACCAACCGAGAACCGGAAGAACTGCCTGTTGAGCGCGCGCGATATCGACTTGCCAATGGACGTCTTTCCAACACCAGGGGGCCCGACGAGACAGATGATCTTGCCCTGGACTGTGCCCCGGAGTTTTCCGACAGCGAGGAATTCGAGGATACGGTCTTTGACGTCCTTGAGGCCGTAGTGGTCTTCATCTAGGACTGTCTGTGCATGGGAGATGGAGTAGTTCTCGGGGGAATGTTGACCCCATGGGATCTGGGATCGATTGGTTAAGCCTTTGACACAGATCATGTTACTTAGTAGACTAACCTGGGTGAGCCATTCTAGATAGTTCCGGGTGACATTGGCTTCCGAAGCGGCGGGTTCAAGGCCGACGAGTTTATTGAGCTCTTCGTCAAACACCTTCCTAACCGATTCGGGCATCTTGAGCGTTGCCGCCCTCTCCCTGAACTTCTCTATCAGCTTATCCTTCCCGTCCGACTCCATCCCCAATTCCTTCTTGATCCCTTTGAGCTGCTCCATCAGATAATACTCCCGCTGCCGTTTAGCAATTTTGCTATCAACGTCCCTCGAGAGCTTGCTCTGCAACTGTGCATTGATCAGCTCCTTCTTCAGCACCAAGAGGGCCTTGCGCAGCCGGTCGTCCACCACGAGACTCTCCAGCACGTCCTGCAACTCTCCGACCTCGCCCGTCGACACCGCCGCTGCGAAATCGGCCAACTTATCCGGCTCGTCAAAAACGTTCGCCGCGACTTGGTTGATCGAGAAATTCGTGATCTGGTCGCGGAAGAGTGGGTTGAGCTGCGCAATGTCCTTGAATACAGAGACTATCTCGGACATGAACGCGCGGATGTACTGGTCGTCTTTGTTGTATGGCTGTGTGGTAAGGTTGTCGACCTGGACGATGGAGATGGCGTGATTGTGGAGGAAGGAAGTTTGCATCGGGGCTGGAGGCGTCAATTGAGATGCGCTCGAGGAGGGGTATGACAAGCAAACTTACACGGATGGGCTTTCGGGTGCTCTTTCTGAGGTGCGACTGGCGACGCTGGAGGCGTCTCGAGTTGCTCTTGTGACGGCGCGTGCTGTTCTACCTTGACCGTGCTCGTTTCGCCCGCCTTGACCAACTCTGTGATTCTGATCCTCCGATGGGGATACAAAACAGCCGTCAACCCCTCTTCCCCATCATCATCCTTCCCACTCGCCGAAAAAACGCTCGTGATCTGCGCAAACACGCCAACAGGATGCACCGAATCGATATCCGTGATAACATCGCTATCCGCGTCCTCCTTGAGCAAAAACGCACCAAGATACGGTTGACCACGCTGCATCATCTCTTTGACAGCGGCGACCACTGCGGGGTCGCGGATCACGACGGCCTTGTAGAAACCGGGGAACAACGGGCGGCGGGCGATGGGGAGGGCTAGGACCTGAGGGTAATGTTCGGGCACGGACTGCTTGGCTATCGAACCTGGCGCTGACGGCTGTGATTCTGGTGTTGGTGTCGGCGGTGTCGGTGGTGCAGGAGGGTCTGGTGGGTCGTCCGAGCCGTTCCCATTCGACGACGAGGCAGGAGGCGAATCCGAAGATGAGGACGAGGATGGAGAGGACGCCGCACCTTCGTCCTCCGCACCATCCACTCTTACACTATTTTCACCACTACCTTCCCCATCAGACGCAGCGCCATCAAGCCTTCGTTTAGTGTCCACATCATGTCCGGGCTTTGGATTCACCCATCGTGGCAAGTAAACGGCTTGGGTTGGCCGAGCACCGACCGACGTACAGGCATGGAACGAGCGGCGAGGCACTACAGGCCGTCTATGGGCACTTCGCAGTATGGACGAAAACGACGACGACAAGCGCGGATGGCATGGCTGCCTGACGCACGCCGCCGCCGCTCGAAAACAATCAACCAAATTCATGGACGTCCAAGCTCAAGCCACTGCCAGTCACGGTTGCAACCGAGGTGACGACAGATGACAAATCCGTTGCTCCCTCTTACGTAATAACGCGGAAATATGCAAGCATGTATAGTAGTTGACACCAAAAAATAAATAAAAATTCAAGAAGCAACACGCCTAGTCCAACGGCGACGGCGGCGCAGTCCTAACACCCGCACCCATCCTCCGCCCACGCCCAATCCCCATCCCAACCCGCACAAGCGTCTCCAACGACGCCAGCCCATTGACAGCCAAATCCTCATCCCACTCCAACGCCCCCTTCTCAAACAACAGCACGATCGTCGACCCGCCTACAACCTCCGCCCACATAAGCTCACATCCCACACCACCGCAGACAAAAAAACCACGCACCAAACGCAAAGTACCCAAACTCCTGCCCCCGCCTCACCCGCTCCCCCTCCTGCACAGTAGTTTTGATGCTCCCCACCATCATCGCACCAACGCACACCGCCATCACCCGCCCAAACTGCACACTATCAATCGGCACAATCTTCCGCGCATTCTCCCCATACACATCTAGCGCCGTCCTGATAGCCTGCGGCTGTCCACCACATCACCCATCAGCCACACCCTCACAAACAACACAACGAAAACACGCCTCACATTGACCGTATAATACTCCCCCGAGATATACTTCATCGGCCCCACAACCCCATCCACCGGCGAATGAAACCGATGATAGTCCTGCGGCGCCAGCCTGAATATCGCCAACGCACCCCCAGCATACTTATCCGCCTGTCCCCGATACGAATCACCCAAAAGACGCGCAACCGTAAATTCCCGCCCCTTGATCCACAGCCGCGTCGCATCATTCACCGTCGCGAACGTCATCAGCCGGCAATCCGCAGCGCTCACCAGACGATACGCGTCGTCCGGGCTCTCCACAGGCCGCGCAGACATGTTTAGTTTACTGTCTTACAATGTCAGCCATGAATGAAATAAAAATGTTTGCAGCTCACCGGTAGAAAAACTGGTTGAACGTCTCTTGAAAGCGGTACACATCAACGCCAAATCAAGGAAAACCACAAAAAGAGAAAATTTACTGAATGAATCAATGGGTTCCTCAATCTCGTCCACGTTCAATTTGTGAAACTCTATGAACGGCAGAATATCGCGCGCCGAGTCGGGCGAGTCGTACTTGACACCTTGCTTGATCGACAGCGACCTCAACAGCTTGCGCGCTGCGAAAAAACACGTCAACACGACTGTCGCGCGCGAAACCAGAAGACCAACCACGCGCGCCTTCCATCCGGCTCTTCGCACCCTACCACAATAACTCCCCATCAGCAACCCACAAAAACAACACACGCGAACCCCCCCACCTTGTACAACAACCGAATCCCAAGCCGCACATAAACCTGCATTTTCTCCTCCTCCAACTGCCCTGTCATCCTATTCTGCACAATAATATTCGCCGAATTCTACACACCACCAAATAAATTAGCCGCCAACCACCACCGCCGAGACAAAAAAAAAACACCCACCGCGCCCAACTTATAATCTCCACTCGACACCTTGGATATCATCCTTGTATACCACTTCCTCTGCGCCTGACTCGCCGTCACAAAATTCCCCACCACAATCCTATCCACCTTGGCCCAATCCTGACTCGCACACACCGCCAAATGCGTAACAATATCAACCTCCGCCTTGGAATTCATCCGCGGCCGATGACACAACGGGCAATTCTTCACATTAATCACCCGCTCCAGCGCATCCGACGACATCAACACCGGACTCGACCCAGACGAATCCTCCGCATCGGACGACGACGACGTCGACGCCTGCCGCACAACAGCCTCAGCCAGTCCATACCCGAACTCGCCCCCCTTCGCCACACCCCCCTTCACTCCAGGCGACCCCTCCCCCTCCCCCCCTGAAGACGCCATCCCAGAAAAATCAAGCTCCCCAAGCTCCAGCGGCCGAAACCCCTCCTCCGACAACATCAAATTCGGCGTCCCGCTCACACCAGTATCCGGCTGACTCTCGTCCGCCTCCACCCGCTTCTTCTCGCTGTCCGGCCGCCCCAACTCCGTCTCGAGACACTGTATCGCTTCCGCGAGCGTCAGGTCCTCTTCCCCCGGCTGCTTATTGTGCCGCGTGAAGAAGGAATCAACGGTAGCGCGCGAGAGCGTCGACCCGAGCGAATCCAGCATGGACGTCAGCTCGAGGTGCGACAGCAGCCCCGTATCGTCCGTATCATATTGCTTCAAATACTGCAGCCAGAACCGCTGCCGAAGTGCATCATACGGCTGGTACTTCGCCCTAAAAAAAAAGAAACCAAACCTTCAGGACCATGGCGCACCAACAAAAGAAAACCAGCGCACCGAAACGTCAACACGGGGTTATGCTTCGTCTCCCATGGCATCTCCCGCGCCGTCGACAACGGCATCACGAACTCCTTCATCGGGCGCTCCCCGTCCTCCCCAGGCGCATACAACCCCGTCCCCGGATCCCCTTGCGGCGCCTCGGCCACCAGCTCCGCCACATCAAACGCCGCGTCCCCCACATAGTCGTTTGACGAAAGCTTGTCCCAGTCCAGCACCGTCAGCTGCACCTTGAACGCCGTCTCATACCGCCGGACATGGAACAGCAGCTTTTCATCCCACACCGGATTCCGCGAGTGCCGGATAACCCGCGTCCGGAACACCTTCTTCCCAAATGAAATCACCACAAACGGGTCCATATCCCACCCCGTCCGCGTCACTAAAAAAAACACCACATCAGCCAACTGACACCCCACACACCCCACACCACTCACTATTCTTCAACCTCGGCAGATCCACCGCACCCTGAATCTCCAACATCACAATCCCCACGATATCATTCTCTGCCGAAAAATTATACGCCACCTTCTTACTCGCCCAGGACTTCCTGAACTTCCTCTTCTTCTCCGTTTCCGACACCAGCGCAGGCACCGCAGGCGAGCTCGCCGACCGATGATGCACCGCCAGTGTCGGCGTATACGGACTCAGCACCCCCGTCGGCGACGCCCCCACGGGGCTGAGACCAGGCTCCTGCACTGGCGACACAGGCGACACCGCGACCTTGAATATCTTCGGGATCAGCCCCGTCGACGACGAGCGTATCGGGACAGCCGTCTTCGCCACCGTAGCGGGCGTCGGCGTCTCCGGCGAGTTCGGGGGCGGATGCAGCTGCGGGCCCATGAATTTCTGCTTTGGGGTGGCGCTGGGCCGCGGGAGGTTCAAGGGGGTGAAGAGGGACGACGGCGATGGGCGCTGATGGCGCGTCCGGGTTTGTGGCGCCGAAGACGCCGACACCAACGGGTACACAGGCGTAGCGGGCTCCTCGTCCTCCTCGTCCTCTTCAGAGTTGAGCTCCCCCTCGTCCGAGCTGAGCCCACCGTCGTCTTCATACGCCGGGCCCGCCTGGTGCGAGCGGACCGTGCCGATACCCTCCGTCTACCCCCGTCATCAGTCACGCACGTTGCAAAGAGAATAGAACACACGCACCGGAGGCGCAGACACCAGACTCGGCCGCGAGCGCCTTACCAGCTCCGCAAACACCTCGTCAAACTCAAGCCGCGAGTCCGTCTGCCCCGGCACCACAAACCCTAGCCTCACCCGCACCGTCCCCGTCGCATTCGTCGTGGCGCGCGTCGACACCAAGCCCACCTCCAGCACCTACCACGCCCCCACCATCAGCACACACCCATCCATACCCGCACGCATGCACGCACCTTATTCCCCGCCTCCCCAAACCCATACCCGCCCTCCCCGCCAAACCACGCGTCAAGCGGGAGCACCGCCTCCCCCAAATACTCCTTCCTCAACACATCCTTATCCCACACCACGAGCTCCACCCCGCCCAGCCGGTCCGCCAACGACAAATACACCGGAAAATCAAATGTCGCATGCCGCGCAGCATACGCAGGGTTCGTCGTCTTGCGCGCCACGGGCGTCTGTTGCCGCGTACTCAGCACCGAGACCACTACGAACCTGCGCACAGTTAGGACGAGAGCAAGCACGAGCAACGAGCACACGCCGACTCACGGATCGCTGAACCCATTCCGATCCTTGGCCAACAGCTCCCTGCACCCCAGCACCTGCACCCTGAGCAGCACGACAGGGAGCTCGCCCGGCGCCGGGGAGAAGGCGTCCCGCCCGCTGCCGCGTCCGCCCGAGACACGGACACGCGCTGCGAGGGGGAGGCGGGCGGCGGTTTTGAGCGCACGACGGAGCTTGAGGGCTTTTTTGTTTGTGGTTGAGGACATAAGAGGGGCATGTATGTGGGTGTGATGATGGTGGTTGTAGAGAGACCTGTTTCACTAGTGCAACTGTAACAAACAGCGCTTATCATCGCATCAAGTTACGGGTCCTGTTACAGCATTTAATATTAAATGAGCGCTCTAGGGCTATGTAACAAATCAACAGCGTCTGTTTGGATAATGTATCTAGAACATGTCCGTAGTGATTGTGAGTGATTACTGGATGAGTAAATAGAACAAATGTCCGTGGATACCCTCACGACAACAACATGGCCGCCACAACAACCCCCGCTACACTAAACCCAGAAACCATCAACGCCCTCGCCCCACTCGTATTCGCAGCCCCAGCCGCACTCTCTGTCCCAGTGCTCTTGGTCGTCCCAGTAGCCTTGGTGGATCCCGTAACCTTGGACCCAGAAGCAGAACTCGACGAAGACGCAGTCGGACTCGCCGACCCTGCAGACAAACTGGCGTACAGCTGTGCCGACTGGAAGGTCGTGCAGCTGGACGAGGCGGGGACCCTTGGGGTGTAGGGCATGGTAGCGATAGCGCCGAGGGACTCGGCGGGCTGTGTGTAGGTGACGACGGCGCCATTGCTGGTGTAGATACCCGGGTAATCCTGGTTGTCGCCGAGACAAGACTCGAAGACGCCGGGCTGGGCATTGTTGGGTGCATTGTAGGCACAGCCAATGCGGTCATAAATGTGTTCGCAGAAGTGGGCGGCGTTTGGGCCAGCGGGGTCGCATGCTTTGAAGCAAAACGCACCGCCACCCATGAAGCTAGCAAGCAGAGATTAGCACACAGAAATCTGCGCGACAGGCGGGACGAACTTGTGCCATTCGATGACTTGCTCGTATGTGTTGTTGTCATTGCTCCACGCCGTCGAATAGGCGAGACCGCCGAGCGGGTTTCCGCGCTACAAAAGCAGTCAGAAAACAAGGGCGGGAAGAATCGACAGAGAACGCACCGTATCGGCGCCGTGAGGGTCCAACTCTCCTCCAGTATCATTAGCCATCAGGTTGATCTGTGTCTGGTCGACGGTCCCAACGACCTGGACGTAATCAGGGGTCCGCATAAACTGGACGCCTTGGAGGGCGCCCGCGGGGATGGTGCGGGTGCCCCGGCCAGGTTTGGTGCACCAGGCAACTTCTAAGCCTTCAGTGTCGGCAATGAGCGAGTTTGGCTGGGGCGGGGCCCAAAGACAAAAATCTTGGGGTCATAAATCAGAGAGAGTAAAGAGAAAAGCACAGCACGCACCATCGAGGGAGTTGAGGAATGTGGTCTGGCAAAGGGAGTTGGGACCTTCGGTGGTGGAATTGCAGAGGTTGTATCCCGACTGTGTTCCGCGCAGGAGGTTGTCCTGGTCCGCCTGGTATGGCTGGAAGAGAAGAGGTGGGTGCGTGTAGCAGAATAAATATTAAAATAACATACCACGCCACCAGGGTACGTGAAGTGCTTGCTGGCAAGGGGAACGGCAGGGAAAGTCTGAGTTGGGTTGTTTACTTGTGCAGCGACGAACGAGGTAGTTGCCAGTACGAAAAGAGTGGAAAGAGCGACACGACTCATTTTAGTGGAACGTTGGTGTATGAAAAAAAGAAATGGATTTGCGTCGTAAGGACGACGACTAATATATATATATATCGGACCTTGAATTACCGCACAGACCAGGTCACGTGATTGAATCGGCAATTGTCGGAAATTTCCGAATCGGGTTGCAGCCAGCTCGGATTGAAACGCTCAGCTCGGATTGAAACGCTGTCACGAGCCGGTCCCAATGAGTCACAATAAGCTTGTAACCAGCCGTCTGAGTTACAATTAGTCAGCATTCTCGGCCAAACCACTTGCTAAACTCGCAATCCTGTTACAGCCGGCTCACAACTGAGTCACGGCTATCGTCATGTATCTGACTCGGAGGCGGCCCGCGCTCTCGTTTTCACCCGCCCACACCCCATCCCGTCACTACTTGACACTGGCCCCTGGATTCCAGGTGGGACTAACTGGAATCCCACTGGACTACCAGGAATCCCACCGGAGTCCAGCTGGAGTGCAGTTAGTCCCACTGGATTCCAGTGGGAACAGTAAAAAAGTTTTAAAAAAACAGATCAAGTAAACATATAGGGAATAATTCCAGGTGGATTCCAGGTCATTCCAGGTGGAGTCCAGGCCATTCCAGGTGGATTCTAGGTGGATTCCTGCTGGATTCCACACAAGTTTACAAGTTCTTTTGATCATAATCATTCATACATTCAGTCATACAATCCAATTACAGTCCTCCTCTTCCTCTTCTTCTTTGTCATCAGATTTTTGCTTGTTGATAATATAAACTGTGTGAAGAAAAAACATACCATGTATGAACCATTTGAAGTTGCTAGGAGTCATTCTTTCCAGAGAGTCTACAAGGACTTGAGTGGGAGTGTA
>QLPF01019111.1:0-13687 GCA_003314045.1 Hygrophorus pudorinus | reverse complement strand
AGATATAAAATACCCTGCAATGACACCTACACAATGTTTGACACTGGCTGCTGCCGCTGGCCCATCAGCAAAAAGAATGTCAGCCCATTTCAGTCTGGCATGATTATGACCCATTTTGAGTAACCATGAGTGTTTTCCCAATCACAGAGCTTTCGGACTGAGTATCTTTACATGTACTTCAAAGAATTATTGCTTATTTGTGTTTGCGGAAGGGTATACAATTTACCTGGAATCCAGTACTCATCCCTTCCCTGGCGGCCTTCTTAGCAGCCTTATCCACCTTCCTTTCAGCCTTCTCCTGCTGTGCTAAAACAGCCGCAGCCGCCCTCTCCTGCTTTGCTGAAAGAGCCGCAGCCCTCAGGTATCATTGGACATTTTTCCCTGCCCTAGCAATGAATGCCACAATACCGACAGCAGTCGATGACTGCCAGGCTACACTGGTTTGAGTGTGCCTAAAGCACCTCAATTTCCCTTGAAGATGAGTTAGTATGCATCTATAAGCCGTCAAGCAGGAACATACCAGACGACAGGAGCTGCCATTGTAACAGCAGAAGAGACAGAAAGAGCGATAGCGATTAAACAAAAGGCAGTAGTGGTATGAACCATCGGAAGATTTTGGGGGATAAAGTTGGGGAAGTAATAGGTGCAGTTACTGGCTCTGACGAGGAAGTGTGTGTGAAGTGGTTGAGATAATGGTATGAGTGACCAGCACTGATATCAATGAGGAAGTGTGAATGTGAAGAGGTGAGCTCTGCTGAGGAACTGAGGATGAGGTTCATCCTTTTATACAGTCAAATGAGGGTACGTTCAAGTTCGCATGTGAGCACAGTGTCGGGCCAGCACTCAGCAGCACGTGAAGGACTTAAGATGTCCACATGTGCTTCGTGTGGTGGAAGCATCATGATCAGGCTAGTAGTATAGGCTCCTCTGAGTCTGACAAAGTGTTGTCCTTGTGGCTCGTTCCGATTGTATGACTCCCAGAACAATTTGAATTTATGAGGTACAAGGCCACAATGTTTGCAACTTCACGTAATGCCTGCTGCACTGAAGAATCAGGATTCAGGAGGTGGCCGATCTAAATAAGAATCATGATCATGATGCAGAAAAGATTGCAGCAAAGATGAGATAGGCCTCATTCAAAAACACCCAGATCACTTTATTGTGACCCAAAGTTGACCTGAAGTGACTTGATGTGTTGACAATGTGGACTATACCTTTGAAATAGTCAAACGACCCCTGCAAGAGCACAGACCTATTCAAGCTTCAAGTTCCAATTTTTTGTTTTTGTGATATAGTCTGTCATGGTGATAAGCTATCTGGTCGAGCACTTACAGTAAGGCCAGACACATCCACCAACACTTCTTGGCTCAGAATGTACCATATACCCCTCCCACGTAGTCAATTCTGAGTCACAGGGGTTCTCCTGAATGGACAACCGTGACTTACAAAATGAAAAATAAAATATTATAATAAAAAGCTACACTATCAGATCGTGAGAACCAAGTTGAAGCTGTTTGTCATGTAGGTTACTATGTTGCTCGTTCTCTTCATGAATTAATCAGCTGGTGGTTCTTCCACAACCCAGAATGCAATCAAGCACTGGAGATCTACTAGTGTATTTCTTATCACGGTAACTGTGTCTAGCAAAAAATTCACATGTACTACAACTCATGTCAAATCTCTCCCTCCTCGACCAAACAGGCCTCGAAGCAGCCCTCAAACAAGCCCGCAAGAGCTTGTCCGAAGGCGGGATTCCGATAGGTGCTGCCCTGGTCTCTATGCTTCGCCAACCCCAAATACTCGGTTCTGGCCATAACTGCAGAATACAAGAATGTTCACCAATTCTTCACGGTGAGACGGCTGCGCTGGACGATGCCAGGAGGCTGAAAGCAGATGTATATTGCAATACAGCTATGGTTGAGTGCATGAGACACTTTGACACGCCATCAACTCTTTTTTCACATGCAGTTCACGACCTTGAGGTGCCATTTCTACCCAAACACTTGCATGTGAGAATGTCCGTTTGACCAGCCCTTTGCTGCCAGTCCATGCAGCATGTGCACCAGTGCCATCCTGCTCTACAAGATCCCTCGAGTCATCATAGGCGAGAATGTGACTTTCAAAGGGGAGGAGGATCTCTTGTGCAGTCGAGGTGTTGAGGTCATTGTCTTGGATCACCCGGAATGCAAGGAGTTGATGGTGATGTTTATCGAGCAGAAACCTGAGGTGATTTAATTCTGTCAATGTGAGGGTTTGTCTGATGGATTTTTGCGCCAGGAATGGTATGAAGATATAGGAGAGTCTGCACCCATTTAAGTAAGGCATTGATGCATCTGAGTTCTTGTGTTGCTATTGACACTAAATATTATGCGCATTTGAACAAGACCGGCCATAAGCAGAAGCTATTCTCATACCTGTCTCATGGTATCAACCAAAATTATCTTGAATACTACTGCTGGCTTACCCATCGAACGAGACAGGATTCGGAGAGTTCCCGTTGTTGTCCCCTTCTGTCCGAGTTCGCCAATGAAACAACAGTTGCTCAATGGCCAGACATCTCCAACTGTTTACCCTGGCCTTCTTGCTGTTATTATTCAAACACTTGGACATTCAGGTTGTGATGGGTTCTCGTTTAGTGAGAATCCTTTTCTCACTGCTTCATTCTCGTCAACCAACATCAGGATCGCCTCTTTCCAGTTGAAATTACAGACCGTCGGCTGGCTAAAGCAGGCAATCAAGGTAGAGTCGATCATTTCGGAATGTTGATGCCACCCGTGTCAACCTTTGGGAAGTTTCTGTCTGCCGTACACACTGTCAAAGGAAACTTGGCCAAAACTCGATGCCTAAACACAAAACAAGGCCTCGGGTCCGCAGAAGCTAGTCCACAAATGAATTCCCAGAGCAGTTCTCTGTGTGGCCTCCTACCAGTGAGAGAATGCACGTTCATATTATCATGAAGCACCCACCTGGTAGTATGCTTATCTCTCCAGCACCACTCTGATTCACTTTTCAGTGTCATCAAGCAGCCGCAATCAATCCAAGTTTATCAGATGATCACAACCTCTCCACACTCACCGCTAGCAATAAGTCATTAACAATTCTAATATCTCAGAGTCATCGCATCAGTGGTGTGCTGAGCCCTCCTTGCGCAAAACCGTCTCCGAGTCCATCGTCCAAGGTAGGGAAGGAAAGACGTTCTCTGACGCGCTCTTGGTAGCTTTTGGCTTGCATGAATATGCAAAGTATCTCCAAGCCAAGCCGGTTGCGCTGTTTTGAGTATTCCTTAGACAATAACTTATTGCATATCAAGATAATGAGGCAGGGATCGGGCAGCAATAAGGTGCGTTCAGCTTTGCATGAATGACGTCGATTTCTTATGCAAGAATAGATTTCTGTGGACTGTCATGTCTAAACTTTCTAGAGCATGTCCTAGCAGCTCATAGCATCTCAACTTCTTTCACCACAACGATGAGTGGAGTTACTTACCAGCCATTGACATGTGCAGCAGTTTGTTTCTTCTCTCACCACCAATAATCACGCCGAATTGATCTATCAGTTTATAAATGTATACCAATATGCCGTATGGGTGAGCAAGCAGTCAGCTTGAAAGACAGGTAAGGGGGAGAAAATGCAGAGAGTCCCATGATCTTTGAAACAATGATGCAGACCAAACTAGATAGTGTTGGCTCAATGAAAGATATCCACAGCAACTCATATCAAAGCCTGTCCATGCCATGCATGCCATCTCGGTTCTCCCTCACCCATAATCCCCTTTAACACATCCATCTGCGCATGAGCCAGCCTTTTTGCAAACAATTTGTGTTCGGAAGAACAGACCGAGATGATAGGTGTGGCACTGCCACAATTCGACGACGGGTGATTTCCTTTGCGAGCGGGCGGGAGCCTGAGGAGGGAAAATGAAGGAAGGTCCTGATGGTAAGAATGCTAAGAGACTTTGTGAGTTAAGTTGTGGCCACATTTCCACAAGGCCATGACCATGGCACAACCATTTCAAGTTGGAATCCAACTTTCCCTGCGCAAAAGTAACACGTCCTAGGGAGTCCAGGACACATCGAACACGGTTAACTTGAAGCAGCCCAAAATTCTGCATCATGTTTTGGAGTATGAAATGGTGCACCAACTCCTAAAACACTATTGGGGAAATAAAATGTTGCCTTGTACTTTTCGCGGTACCTGTACAACTTAAAGCTTGAAGGCTATCTGGAGTATACTACGACCTGTACAGGAGGGTGATCGGGAGGAAAGGAAAGCGAAAGGAGCATAATTATGCTGTTTTTAGAAGCATCCTCAGGGCTCAGCCTGAGGCTCGGTCTCTACCTCCCAAACACCCTCAACTCTATCTTCCTAAACAGCACGTAACTAACCACCGCAAACCCGAACCCCAGCTTGAACCCTACATCCCCCCCAAACAGGCCTCTCCCACCTTCTTCCCGATAGGACCTGTGAACCACACTTGCGCCATCCCCAGCATGGCCCCTGCGACTCCGATGCAAAAGGCTGAGATTGCCGCTATCCCTGGGGGCAGAAGGGCAGGTAGGTCATAGATAACTGATTTGTACCCTGTGATACCGCATTTGAAGAGGAAGTGCTCGGTGAGAGAGACACCTTTGTATATCGCTAGCCAGTATGCCTGGAACATCACACACATCAGCAAGGCAGCAAGGAGGTGAGGAAGTGTATTACTGACAATGATCAGCATGAAATTCTCTAACACACTTTGGAAATGACTGTACCCAGGAATCGCAATAGCCACATATGCAATGGTCCCCAACAACGTCCACACAAAGTGCAGCACCTTAGCCGACCACCACCCCATCACCTGCATGCTCAAACTCACTGAGTATATATTAGGGCAATTATTTGCCACGATCGACAGTGCCAGTACTACCAAGCAGAACTTCCCGAAACCTCCCAATGGTGGGAACAGCACAGCCGCTAACAGGCTGCTGATGCCCCTGTCAGTGTAGCCCAAGGCATACGCAGGGTGGGAGATGGATGCGGTGATGATGGCAGTGCCGAGCATCTGGGTGAAGAGGAGGGGGAAGGGGAGGCCACAGAGGGTGGAGAGGAACACGAGGGGGCAGGAGGTTGAGGTGGGCTGGTAGCAGGTGTAGTCCGAGGCATATGAGGTCCAGCCCGTGGCGAATCCGAAGATGGAGGTAGCAAAGGAAAGGATGGAGGCTGCCTCCGAGGTGCCTACACCTATTGGGAGGTTGGCAAATGCCTGTTTCGCAGCAGGGTGGGTGTTAGCGCAGTGCGGAGGAAGAGGCAGAGGAAGGATGTAAATATGTACACCAGAGTGGGCAAATTCACCCAGGATGACCAGGAAGACTATGAATGATGGGATCCAGCTCCAGAATTTGTACACATGGATGACCTTGTACCCAAAAAGCGTGACGAGGAACATGGTGGCTGCAATGATTAGGATCCTGCCATACCCTGGCACATTGTGATTGACAGCGTGGAGGAGCTGAGCGCCTACAATCGTGTTGATGCAGGACCATCCAATGCATGCTAGGATATTGAAAATCACGACTGCGCTCTATTGTCAGTGGTGGTAACAGCTGAGGAGATCATCGCTGATAACCCACTGATTTTGACGCCATAGTATCCAAAGTAAAAGCGTGAGAATACCATCTGCCGCAAGCCAAAGACAAGGCCAAAGGCGGAGAAGAAGGCTACGGGTGCCAAGAACATTGAAGAAGAAGATGGTGAGGATGGTGTCCACAAAACCGAGAGCGAACACGGGTGTTGCCAGTGCACCTATCGCAAATGAGCTGATGACCATGTTCGCTGCTAGTGATCGGCACGGGTTTTGAAACCCGTGTGGATCATGGGTACGGGTCACAGCGGGTACAGGTACGGTCACAATTTTCGGACCCATACCCAACCCGCACCCGTGGCCCGGGTATGCGGGTTTTGGTGCAGGTATTGTAGCGTAGTATCTTCTGTATATGTCTGTATTTTTTCATATTTTATTCTATTTTATTTGAGCCTTAACAAAAGGTTTTTCGAATTTTCATAACTTTTTTGTTGTCGGCCAAACAAAGACCAACAACGCCAGCAACACAACAATTCGAACTCGATGCTGTTGCACAGCGTTGAGGATAAAGTAAGTCAATAAAACTACAGTAATATATGCTAATGGTTATGTTTTAGATGGTGCTGGATAAGCCAGCACCAGCACTACTTCAACAATACTGAAGACAATGCCCACCTCCACTACCTCACAACGATGCCAATGCAGACCCACCTCCAAGTCCACTACCCACCTATCAATGATGCAAACATGTCCCTATCCCACCATGATGACGCTGGTGCGTCACCCACCCACCATGATGACGCCGGTGTGTCACCCACCCACCATGATGACGCCAGTGCGTCACCCACCAACCAACTCCACCACCTCTCCCACGACGACGACGCTGAACGTGTCACCCAACCACCTCTACCACAACTCTGAACATGTCGCCCACCAACACGTGCAGGGATGGGGTGAGCGACGGAGAGGGAGAGGGTGCAATGAAACAGGGCAGCAAGGGGTGGGCGGGTGGGGGAGTGCATTTGCTCGCCCCCCCCATATTTATTTTATCTGTAGTCTATATATTAAATACATAATTGTGAGAGACCCGCCGCACACCCGCGGTGGGTCTCGTATCCGTCATATATACCATAACCCGCACCTGTACCCGCACAATATCTGACCCGCCAGAGCGGGTACAGGTTTCAATGGATATGGGTACGGGTCCGTGAGAAATACCTGCGGTAGACCCGTGTCAATCACTATTCGCTGCGAGCCACTATTTCAAAGAAGATGTGAGCATGCACACGTCTAACAGATATGAAGGACATACCATAGTGCCAACATTGACTATGCCATTTGTATTGGTATGCTCATCCTCCGGGACACGCTCAATCCCACGCTGCTCGATCTTGAACTTGCCAGCGATACACTGGAGCCTCGCAGTCCACGAGTTGCCCCTTGTGAATTTGTGGGCATCAACGCCAGAATCAATGTCCGCATTGTAGACCTGTTTCTCACTCCTGGCTAGGCTGTAACACGGGTACTCCCGCGGGTGTCTGGGAGTCAACCCGCACCTGTACCCACGGCGGGTGGTACCCGTGGCGCGGGTTGCGGGTCTTTCGGCGGGTTTGTGGGTAAGCTGGCGGGTTTTGGCTTGGCTAAGGCCAAAATAGTGTTCATTTTGTTCAGTCTTGTTTGATAAATGCTAGTACTCAAATTAGGAAGATATTCTACTTTGAATTACTAGTCAGAATGTAATCTTCTGGCATTCAAAGTTGGTTTTGTATTTTGTTCAAGCCATGGGGTCTACTTTTCGCAGCCTCAGCCACTAACTTCAAACTCAGCCACCTCCACCAACTGCTAGAGAAAGTGGTCACCGCGGGCACAACAGGTAAGTGATATATATAATGATACCTAAATGTTTACTGATAACCCACCACTTCTTGCCCACCCACACCCTTTCGCTCGCACAAGCGCAGGCTGGTGGTGACGCGGCCCCACCACCAGCCACTCTCCCTCTTGCATCACCGGCCACAACCCACCATCCGCCGCCACAACCCACCACCACAACCCACCACCACGGGCCACCACGGGCTGACCACCACCTCCGCCCTCTTGCACCCAATGCAAGAGGGACGCGTAACTGGCCACAACTCACCACCACTGGCCACCCACCACCTCCACCCTCTTGCACACAATGCAAGAGGGCTGCGTCACCGGCCACAACCCACGAGCCACCACCACGAGCCACCACAACCACTGCCTCCGCCCTCTTGCACCCAACGCGAGAGTCAAAGGGCAACCTCCATTCATAAAGAAATAAATGGGTTGTGATACATTACATTTTTACCCCACAAACACCAGTTAACGTGGCAAAGGTGGCTGAAACATAAGTGTGCCACCCAAAACAATGCCATTGCCTTTGCGGCAAGCTCTGACAGCGTCCATTGTCAAAGTGGGGGTCTACAATGCAGGAACACAATTAATCTTGCCGAATCAACTGTGGACATCTGTCCACAAAACGTCTTGAATGACTGCAGACCACATGGCAGACCACTGTAAATACACCATAGTAAAACACCTATACAACGAGAAAAGGAAACAAATCAAGACCTATAACATTTGCACGTTTCCATAGCCAACACTACACGCCATTTGATGAACCGCCCCAACCCAATGCCTGGAATCCCCCCTCCCCCCCTCACTGAAGCCCAAACTGAGATATTCAGACACCTGGATGTTTGTGTTGGAGCTCCTGGATCGGAGTAAGTGAGAACAGTTAAACACTCACGAGATGCTAATGCCCAACCCAAAGAACTCGGAGGAAGCTGCACAAAGCTAGAGCTGCCGTATGGCAGAAAGAACTGGATGCCTTGGTGGCACAACAGATGGAGCTGACTAGCTGCATAGAAGCAGTGATTGAGGCAATAGTCTGGGAGTCAGAACAAAGGGATTCCTAAACCAAGGTGAGTTGTATCTAACAAACAACTTTCATGCACTCTAACATTTCTCCTAGCGATTTCTGTTGTTGTGTTACTTGAAATCATAATCCTTTGCTGTTGCCGCCACTAACACATCATTGTAGTGATCAAGTAAATAGATCACCCATAAAGGGCATGAATGTGTCCTAATTAAAAATCAATGCAATCGACATTATTATAATAAGTAAAATACATAAAATTTCAAAGGCTCATGAACAGCTATGGCTAGAACATAAATATCAAACAAAATAAGTGACAAATGAGGTACTGACAACTGACAACAGTTGATGAACGACTTACAAATGGTTGACAAACGTTTGACAAACGAATGACGAACGAGTGACGAACAAGGGACAAATACCAGTAAACACTAGTAATACCACCAGGTAATACAGCGACAAACAAAGAAGGGTGAATTAAAGTCAAGCCAGTACAATTAATAAATATCACACCACAATTTACAAATGAGATACTGACAACTGACAACTGTTCACGAACAACTTACAAATGGTTGACGAAACACTGACGAACAAGGGACAAATATGAGCATAAACCATATAGTCCCACATTCCTCAGTTCTATGGTAAACAACTGGAAACGTTACTATAATAAACTGTAAGAATTACACATCCCTCCTAGCCAAACGTACATAGCTTCGGCAAAGGTGTCTGCCAGAATACCAATTTTCACCCCAGTCTTCTTTGTGTCATGAGACCAGAGGCTAGTAGTCGTCGTCCGCTCAATCTCATTTACAAAATAGTGCACCAACCCATCTTCGTTCACCAGGATTCCAACGTCCATGCGGCAAAATAGCGCTAGTGAACTCTTCGCTTGCATCGCCCTACTCTCCCGTTGCACCAGTCCGTTAAAGGTCCTGTCTACGAACTCATAGAACTCTTGACGTCCTGCCTCCCGACAACCAAGGCTGCCCTGGTCTATATTCATCAGCCGATCTTTTTCAGGCGACCAGCCTGCTTTCACCATAATCCTGAATAAAAATAATCCAGTAAATACTCCAAACTCGTCCGACTATCCGACTCAACTTGCCTAATCTCTTCCAATGAGAGGAATTCATTCACATGTTTGTTTGTCCACACTCATTTGGACTTATTATACACGGTATGCACTGTGTATACCACTCTCCCTCCCACTAGGAAAACCCTCCACTCACCGCCTGACTCTAACATCTTAACGTACGTTTGCCCAAACCACTTCGCATTTGGGATAGTCAAGCTCCGGCTTAGTGCAGCCCAACTTCGTCCAGGGTCGCCCGGACGTAATACGTGTGCACCACAATCACTGTGTGTTCTTTTCAACACAATCCCTTCGGGTATATGCGTCGTCTCAGTCAGGATCATCGTTTTCAGCCGTCCCATCCTTGTCACCTCAGAGGCCACATAATCCAGATTCCCAATCACTGTCGTCTTGGTCGCAATGGACTGCAATTGCGAAGGCGGCGGCCAAACAAAGGTCTTCATCAGAAGCCAACTGAGGTTATGTTCATAAATCCCTATGTTCTGTGAAGTAAGCCCATAGGTTCCTTTCCTGCCAGCCAGCGGTAAGCTTCAGTTTTTCTTCGATAACGCAGGCCAACTTGCATATAATCCAAAGTATAGTCAACTCCACCTATCAAGCAGTCAATATCATCCAGAGAGCTCCAGAATTCCGTGTGATCGTCCGGGCTCAACATGGTGCCCAGGAACATTTCCCATGGCGCATAGTTGCACTCTAGAAAATGTGATCTACCCATCCGTACCATAACGAAAAGCTAAAATACATTAGAATGCATCACATTTCTGACCGTTATGGTAACCATTCGCCCTTACCTATTCCTGTATTTTCACCATCACGTTGCCTGTCGCTGAGTTCTTCGACTGGAAAAACACCCAACCCACAAGTCCCTGGATCGCCTCATACTCGGCCTCCGTTATAGCTACTACCAGCCATGCTAGGTCTCCAGCAACTGAGTGAGGCTTTCCCTTTCTAGTCGCGTCTGCTATGAAAAGTATTCGCCGTTTTTTCCCCGCCGGTGGTGGTGATGGATAGCCGACCATCGAAAAAGGCGCCTGTATGTCAGAACATCCGGCCGAAGAACTCGGGTCTGTCAACGACCCCCAAGACGGCGAAGACCATGATGGATCTACTGTCAACATAGGTGGACCTCCTCCTGGCGTATCCACGTCCATGTCCACATCCATCTCCCCCTTCGGTCGTGAGCCTAAAACCCCGCCCTCACTCGTGGTAATCTCATCCGCAGTGGCGATTCTATACAGTTGAAAATGCTTGTTGTCAGGTTTCATTAATCTTCGATACCCGGGACAGCTATCATTGCAAAGCGGATGTTTTTGCCTTGAAAGCCCATGCCGAAGACAGGGAGAGCCCTCTGCAGGCCACAGTTTCTTCTCACACTCCCCCTGGTTGCATGTGTGTAGACAAACATGAAGCCCAGCCCTTTTTCTTCTGTTGTGAGTGTTGGACATCACGAAACAAACTATCCAAGCTCCGGCAATCACTACTTTTATTAGTGTTGCCCCAGCTAAGGCTGACAGCCGGCTAACAGCTTCCAGCCAGCTGATTTTAAGCCTAGCCAATGATCAGCTGGCTCGTGGCTGGTCACCAGCTCGCGGCTATGGCTGTCCAAAATTATGAAATTAAGCTAGCCTTAGCTGCAGCTGTCACAGCTGCAGCTAAACCAGCCAGCTAAGCCAGCTAAAGTGCTAACTTGAATGTTTTGAAGGATGTAGATAAGCAGCTAATATTAGCTAGTGGTTGCAGATTAGCATCAACAGCTAAATGGAGTGTACTAACTGAGTTTTGCATTATGTTCAACCCACAGATGCATGAATTTTAACCCACAAACCACTTGAGAAAGTGGTAACCATATACCAGCTAACAGCTGGCTGTAGCTGGCTCCAGCTGGCTGTAGCTGGCTCCAGCTGGCTGTAGCTGGCTCCAGCTGGCTAAGATCAGCTCGTGGCTATGGCTAACCAAATATGTGATATTTAGCCAGTCATAGCTGCAGCTAATTTAGCTGGCTGACAGCTAAGCCAGCCCGAGCAACACTAACTTTCGTCACTTGAACTCCATTTGAGTGTAAACGAAGAATCAAAAGTGGTTTTACTTGTATTTACTAGTGTTTGTCCCTAGTTCGTCACTCGTTCGTCATTCGTTCGTCATTCGTTTGTCACTGCTCTGTCCCTTGTTCATCGCTAAACCCACCCCTCAGCCATCCCTCATAAGTCACCTGTACCTCCCTCGTGAGTCCGCATTTCCTCAATCCTTAATTTGTTTGTATCTCAGCATATTCTCAATGGAACAATTAAGATATATTTATATTTCACACTGTAACAAACAACCCCAGGATATACATATGGCAAATCGTAAATAAGCTAAAAGCTAATAACCTAACCCAAAATCAGCTAACCCAAAATCAGCTAAATAAATTGGGGGCAAGCCCCCAAACCCCCAGGATATACATCCTGAAGCCTAAATAACTAATCACCCTAATCAGCTAAAACCCTAAAAGGAGATCCTAAGTATGTGTTCCATACTCAAGTCCTAAATCTCAATGTCGAATTACTCGCTCACAGGTCAGTCGATCATGTGCGTATACTGGTATACGCACGTGATTGACTGCCAACTCTTTTGTTGGTCTGCTTCTTTCGACATCTTCCCTCACTCGTTCATTTCCTGACTAGTTGGTGGAGGGACGAACCGTGAGTTAGCCACTGCGTTCATATTTCCGTTCATGTCTGAGAGGGTGGGCCAAAATATGATAACCATGCGGTGGTGCTCTGAAGGTCGTTGCTGTAAAGATCATTGAATTCAATTCGTTTTACTGGCTGTCGGGGGAGTCTGTTGATCCCCACGGTTCACAGTTCAATCCCATGTAACTACGAACCCAAAAAAGGCGCAAACAATAAATATAAACAGTGTGACAGCCACCAAACAAACCTTCTACCTAACACCATCATGCCTGCCCAAGCCAGCGGCAGTCAGATCTACCTCAGCACCCAGGGGTTGACAATCTCCTTCATGGAATATTTCGGGCCTGCACATGCCTCTGAACTTGCCTCCAGCAAACATTTCCAGGCTGGCGACATTTATTTGAAGGTCGAGGAACCACATAGAGCGTGGTATTATGCCAACAAAAGGTGGAATGAAATAGGTCCAATGGGCAGCAATGTGCCTCACCCAACCCTTGTACCCCCACGCATTCTGGCAAGAACAGAATCCAGGTTAACATGGGTCCTGGCCTCATCGGCGAACCCCACTCCCCACCTGGACAACTTGACCCTATCGGATTATTTAGGGAGGATGGAATTCGGCTTGGCCGGTGTCAAGGAGCCAGTAAGGCCTGAATTGCATGTCAGCAAACCTGTCAAAGACAGCATTGCCCCCCATCAACCGCCCAAAAAGGCATGTATAGATGGCACAAACATCAACCTTTGATAACTAACCTGCCTTCAGTGGGACTTCGGGGCTATTGAAGGGGCATCAAGTAGCACCACGCAAAACAAGAAAGCAAGAAACATTGAACTGTCAGCACCTGGCCAGTTAGAACCCGACAATGTTTCTGGTAAGTCACCAACAGCATGGCCTTTATCCCCTGACAGACCTTTCCCATGTCCAGGTTTGCTGGCTGGAGCCCTTCCAACACTGCCGAAGGACAGAAAGGCAAAGACAAAGGCATTGCAGTCTCATGCAGTCCAAGGTTCATTCAACCCATTGCCTGTTGACTGTTGACTCAAGCCCTCTGGTAGGTACGCCCATGTCAAGGTATACAAATGGGCTCGAAGGAACCCAGTTTCCGCTGGGGACCCCTAGGATTATGTGGACCAGCCATGACATTGAAACCTACGTTCCACATGTGGGTTTTGTGGGCCAAGAGAATCTGGCTAGTATAGCTCATCTTGGCCGCCACCCACTATGAACTGACACCCAGTATCTAGGATGCAGACACAGTCAATTTCATGGCGTGTTCTCCAACTGCTTATGACACAAAAGGTTGACCGTTTGCAGTCGTCTTACAACAGCCACAGTCATGGAGCAGCCGTCCCAGCCATTCCAACAGGCCCAGAGAAGTTCATGACTTTGTCCAAACCATCAAATCAAACCTGTCCAATGGGAGGGCAGTTCTAGTCAAGGGTTGGTCCCCAGC
>QLPF01019106.1:0-14846 GCA_003314045.1 Hygrophorus pudorinus | reverse complement strand
TTGATATAAATATATCCATTGATATAAATATATCCATTGATATAAATATATCCGCTGAGTGAGAGTAGTTTTTCAAAATTCCTTTCTAGCTGTTCGCCAGGTAACGATTTGCACGATGCTCGTGTCCTATACACCGTAAGAGGTGTGTCAGACAGTGTGGTTGCTGCACATGCATGTGCCTCATATTGAGGTTTGAGTGGTATTACCACTGACACATATGAGGATACATGGTATTCCTCTTCGTCGGGTTGATAGCTCATGTTATTTGGACTACATTCATCAGAGCTATCGCCTGTGTATTTGTTCATGTTCTCAACATGTTCTTGACCATTTAACTGGTTAGGATCAATCTCATGGACTTCCATGTCCTCTTCCGAGTATAACTTGGGATCATACTGTTCACCTTCTGGTGATTCACCCAATGTTGGGTCTTCATCATTTTGATCTGCGATTACTTGAGCTACAGCTGCTCTCAGTTGTGCTGGATAAGGGAAGTTGGGGACTATGTGTCCCATACTGTTACATCGGTAACACCTCAAGTTTGACTTGTTGGTTTGTTCAGGCTTCGCAGTTGAAGCCTGGGTGTTTCCAGATGCAGCTGTATGCTGTTGATTAGACCGGTTAGGTCCTTTACTAAATGGTGCTGAACTATTAGCTGTCTTGTTGACGAAGGGCCAATTACTCGGTTTCTTCATATATCCATTGGATTTATATGACAGCTTCTGAGGCTGATATTTAGTTACAGTAGCCATAAGATTACTACTATTTGTCGAGGGTTTACTTGTAGTATTTGAGCTTGCGCTCGATTTTCCTCAGCTTGCATAAGACCAAACTTCCTCTACTTGCTGTGCGACCCTTAGTAGGTCATCTATAGTAGATTGTTCGGCCGTATAGCCGTTTTCTAATATCCTGTTGGATATATAGTCATTTAGACTGACTAGGAATCACCTTCTAATGTGATATCTATCTGGTAATTTTACCATGCATTGGGCAAACACTTGTAAAGAATTGTAAAATTCTATTACTGTAGACTTGTTCTGCATCAACGCATCGAACTTGTCTGCTGCATCCTGGCTAGAGGATTGATGAACAAAGTGTTCTTTTTAATGCTTGTACTACATTGTCAAACGTCCATATGTCAGCATCAGCATCATTGGTATCAATGGTCTGTTCAAACCATTCTATTGCCGCACCTGTGAGGGTAGTACCAAGTAGGTTTACCCTCAATTGGTCGGTATCTGCAGTTAGCAGCTGGTATATTTTGAAATGCCTCAGCAGGGCCGTGAGATATTTTTCAAACTTGGCTTGAGTGGTTTCACCCTTATAAGAGGGTAATGATAGCTTTAAACCTATCTTGCTCACTTGTACTGAGCAAGGGGTTTCATGGTATGCAGCATCATATGCTGCATGTATCATAGCGATCACTTGCTCTGATGTCACGTTGACAACAATTGTGCTTGGCTTAGCATTACGGTCAAGTCCGTGCATGCTTATACCAGCAGTGGGATCTGCCAAATTGGCACTGAAAGTCACCAATGACTTATGAGGCCCTTGACTTTGTGGAAATCCTATGTTGGGACTGTTCTGGATACCCTGTTATGGGGGATATTAGCACAGTTTGCGCTCATAGATGCGGGCACATTGTGTCTGGTTATTAACGTGGATGCATTAAGCAGTAATGGTTTCTGCTGTGAGGCTTTTCGCCTATGTTTGGTAGTTTCAGCCATAGGCTGTTTATTGGCCATAGCCATTTCATCATATATGGCTTGTCGAGCCATCTCGCTTATCCGACTATGGTAATCTTCAACAGATTCTTCCCCTTGTCAGCGGGCTTGCTGGTCTAATCAACCAGTCATTATCGATTCACTCTTTGCAAATATCTTACATTCTATGTTTAAAGCTGAAATAGCTTCTTGTTGTAATTCATTCATATTGGCTACTGGCCTATACGATATTCCATTGCTGGAATTGATCTCGGACTGCTTAGCAGCTGTAGTGGCTATTTCCTGCAGGCTAGCAGGTTGAGACACGTAGGAGGCATGCATGGATTCCCCTGTAGTTGAAGGGCTTATGTATGGGCCAATTGGCACCGCGGTGGTTACAGCTGTTTCAGCTGGCTTAGCTGGTGAGGCTTGCTGCCCACTGGCATCCTGATGCCCTTCTAAGGTGTATTCATTGTTATGATCAGATCTTATCTGATGTATCTCAGTTAAATAACTGTCGTAACAAGCCTCCATATGGTTATCTAGAGCTTCCAGCTCATCTACACACGCTTGTAGCACGGATTTTCCTTTCTTTCTTGCAGTTCGGTGCTGTTCCATATTTGTGTAAACTCTCGATTCTAAACGGTTGAGCCGTCTAATTGTTCGGGTTTTAACCGGAATGTCTTTAAGGTCTATTTGACCTTCAGTCTGATTGACAACCATGCTGGTTGCTGATCCACCACCTAATAAAGGTGTCTTCCTATGTATGAGCGAGTTATATGCCAATGGTATAGGGGGCGCTCTTGCGTTTTCCAAGTTTCTTGACCAGGGAGCTGGTGTCCGTCTGTCTACAGGGATTGCTCCTCTTTCTCGGGCTGCTACTTCCCAGGCCAGAGTATTCATCCGCATCACTGCGGGTAATAGGGCTGATAGCCCTGTGAGTCAATTCCGGGAATTGTGAGACATTATAAGCAGTGTCTTGCTGGAGTGGGGTACACTTGATAAAGGGGTGGTTTACATCCCGTAACTGGGATGGACTTCCCTGTTGGGATGATCTAAGGGACCGGTTGGACATCCAGGCTGTTGATTTCACTTATCGACGGGATTCATCTATGAACACACTAGACCATGCGCGTTCTGAATTGTATTACTACAATATGTGTTGCAAATTCTTATCGCATGATGATATGAACTTTACGTTCGGTATCCATAGTATATGGCGAGAGGTGTTCTCAAGCTGTTCGGGCTTTTATATCGGGTCTGTTCAATAAGGCCCTTTAGGGTGCCTAATAGGACTTTTTTATAGTCAAGGTATCTAACTGTGAACGGCTTATGACTACATAGTATAACCAATGTATCTAACCTCATGAGAGGCTTATGGTTGTTACAGTCAATTCAAAACCGTTTTAAAGGTTGTTTGGCTGTGAAAAAAAGTATAAACTTGTGTAGGGCTAGTTAAAGCCCTAGTACAAGTGGAAAGGAGATATTTAAAGACTGTACTCACTGTGCACTATTCACAGATCCAAATCAATATATTTGGGTAATGAACATATGTGCTGTTCATGAGGGTTGTAGTAGTTAAGTATATCAAGATTGTGCGATGCAGACAGCGTAATAAGGTTATGTTTGTATGTGTGTACATTGTGGTACACATGTCCGTGGTAAATAATGATGATAAAATAATAAAATGACAATTAAAGAAATAAAGGAAAGTAACAAGGAATCATAGATTCCTTACATGCACTCAGAAGCACATAACATATGCACCTGGATATTCAACAAGTAGTTACTTTTTCTGTCAAAATAGGCCTCTCCATGATGGCTAGGCTTCTCAAACAAGGGAACTAAAGTTCCATCCACCATGCAAAAACCATTGCACCACGCGGGACATGAGACAGACTCCACCCATTCTTTTGCTTCTTCTTTCTCCTCAATGGATTGCTATGTCATGGAGTGCTAAAAATGCAACCATGACTCAGCATGTACAGTTCACAACAGTGCCAGTGCTGAGTCTAGCCCACTGTGCGATTGGATCCACGGAGGCTGCATTCCTGTTGTGACCAAGCCTGTGCAATGTGATCACAAGTTGAGCATTGACTGGAATTTGTGAGTGGTAAAAATTGTTCATGAATACTAAGTGTCTGTCTATCATTTTCAACAGGCTGTCAAAGGTGCTGGGAGAAACATGTAGGTTTTGCTGAAATTGCTTTGGATCATCTGTCTTGAACTCAACCAGGACTAAGTGGAGTTTAGAGCTGTCCAAGATTATGAGTATGATCTGATTAAATTAAAATTATTTGATGATTATATGATACAATATGATATGATTACATTATGATATGGTGTCTGTATTTAATTGTATTCAATCAATGATAAATTAATGGATATTTTGTCACAATTATATGTTTTACCAGGGTCTGTGACCAATTGAGAGTCCTTATGGACTTCTCTGTCACAAGTTGTGACCATCAGTAGACCCCAAAGTAGTGTATTGAGAATGTGTGACTACTGAAGTAGTGAGTCACAGGTTCAGTCACGTTTTCCCCACTGTCTTTCATTGCATTTGCTGTAGGCACATAGAGTCTACATGGTTCATAAATCTTTCTGAAGTACTCAGAATTCCATTTTAGATGATATGGGGACTGTAAATACCCATGTACTAAAATTTTGTTTCAAGGTCTGTAATCAATTCATATTCTGATTACAATTAATTAAATATGTCAAAAATATGATTACAATACAATTACATTATATTATGGGCCAAAATATAATATAATCATAGTTGGACAGCCCTAGCCCGGAGTTGGGAGTACTTTGCAACATCATGTGGGTTGAGAATGCAGGTCTCTGTGACTGTCTGAAGTAGATCTGCAGTGATGCCCAATGCAATTGCAAGTTCTTCATCTATGTCCTCATCTTGAGATGCAACCGTAGATAGAGGTGATGATGATGTAGATGAACTTGATGAGGAGTCAGAAGAACTTGAAGTACTAGTAGACAGACTTGTGTCTGAATCCAAGTCTGAGAATGAGTCAGACAACAATACCCACACATCAGGATCATGATTGTGCAGACACTGGTCCATGTCGCTCTTAGCATTGAGCAAAACTGACTGGATTAGTTGCTAACATTCAGATGTGGTGGGCATTTTCCTGTAGCAGTGACAAAAGTGTAGTAACTACCCAAAAGCTTATATTTTATTTTATTTTCTACCTAGCGAAGTTGGAGTAAATCAGCCTCAAAACATCGTAGGGGTTTCAAATATCTATCCCCAACTCGTGCCCCAACTCAGGTCAAACTGGCGATGATTTGTGGCCAAGTTGAGGCAAAGTTGGGCCTCCAGTTGAGGCTGAGTTGGAGAGTCATAAAACCCCCTATTGCACAGCTACTGGCAGCTGGAGAACACCTCAGTGGACTGGTGAATGAATCTGCTGAGCTGGATGAGCCACCCGATTCTAACATGACTGAGGATATGTCGCATCTGAGTCCACCACAGGCAGGGAGCAAGAACAATATCGATGGGGATCAGGATGTTGGAGAACAAGTGGGCTAGGATGGCAGTGTATCAAGTGGGATAAGCTGGGCCAACTGAAAACCAGCTACCACTGTAGCTGCCCTAGCTGCACTTCAGGATCTTCACAAAATTCTAAAATCGCCACAGAAAAAAGGGTGTGGCTACAAGGACACAAAATTAGATTTTCGAACACAAGCAAATTTAGGAGATATGCAAGTATTTCTCAATCTCTTCATGCTGCCATGTTCAACTGATTATGACAACTGGATGGCTGCATCAATTACAGCAGCAAAAGCCACCAGATGGTTGAAACACACATGGTGTGCACAGATGCTTCGAGAATGGACAAAGGCCTTTATTAAAAATCGTGACGACTTACTGTCCAATCCCTATGGTGCCTGGAATGAATCTTGGTTGGATAACCCTGATCTCCTTTTTGAGCTCAAACTCCACCTCCAGAGTGTTGGGAAATATGTGTGGGCTCTTGACATTGTGGACTACCTTGGCAATCCTGCAGTTCAGGAGCACTTTGGAATGGAGAAGTCTGTTTTGTTGGCAACTGCAAAACAATGGATGAAATTGATCGGATTGCGCTGGATGAAAAATCACAAAGGCCAATATGTTGATGGGCACGAACGAGATGATGTGGTCACTTACCGTCAGAATGTGTTCCTACCTGCCTGGTATGCATTTGAATCACATATCTGGAGATGGGACTTGAAGGAAAATGTTGAAATAGTAATGGGACCATTACCATGAGGCCGGCTGCTAGTCACATGGGTTCATGATGAATGTACTTTTTATGCGAATGATCGACGTACATCACAGTGGGTATTTGGGGATGACTCACCTGTTCCATATGCAAAGGGGGAGGGGCCATCATTGATGATTGCAGATTACGGTTGGCTTCGCTCGAAAAACAGAAAAATGGAGACCTGGGTCCTGTTCAAGGCAGGAAAGAATCGAGATAGGTACTTTACCAGCAAGGATATTCTTGCACAGGCCGAAATCGCTATGGATATATTATCCTAGGATTACCCAGATGAAGAGCATGTCCTGGTCTTCAACAATGCCACAATCCATCTGAAGTGGGCCGACGATGCACTTTCAGCTTGCAAAATGCCCAAGTATCCCTTGAAGGATGGGACAATTTGGGGGGTTGAAGTTACAGCTTGAGATGAACATGGAAAAATCATCCATGCACCTGATGGGAGATCTACCAAAACTAAAATCTGCATGGCTGATGGCCTTCTTCCAAACGGAACACCTCAGTTATTCTATTCCCCCCTGACCACCTGTAGTCCGGAGTGTTTAAGGGCATGGCTCTTATTCTGGAAGAGAGAGGGTTCAAAGATGTGTTGAGCCTTCAAGCTGAATGTTTGAAGTTTAAATGCCCACCAGACAGAGTGGACTGTTGCTGCTGCCGATTGCTTTATTCTCAGCCTGACTTCATTAATATCCAATCTCTTCTTGAAATCCAGTCTGCTGCACGAGGATTCACAATCCTTTTCTGGCCGAAATTCCACTGCAGAATGAGTTTTCTGGGGTAGTGCTGGGGCCACTCAAAGCAGACATACCAGTTAAATCCCCCATTATCAAAAGAGGCTGATTTGGGGCGTAATGTTATTGCTGCTCTCAATTCGGTGCCATTGTCACAAATGTGGAAATGTGTTCAAACATTGAATGGTTGTCAATTTTGACTTATTTTCCTCTACCTTGTAGGTATTATGGCTGTTCATCTTGGTATATTGATACTTACTACAAAGGATTAAATGGAAAACAAGTTGCCTGGGCAGGCAAAAGGCTCATGGTCATTGCATTATTCCTAATAGCATTCTTAAGGAGCTAGAAGAAGCAAATGTGGTGTGATATGGTAATTTCACTTCAGTACACATATTAATTTCATTGTATATACTTCTCCCCTAATTCCTCATACTTGCCACTGTATTCGTTAGGGGCTTGTCACAGCCTGTCACAGTCATGTGATGTAAGTGGGGTGTGCATGAGCCCTACCTTGATTGTTGTAGATAATTTGAACAAGCTAGAAAAACATTAGTAGCCTTTGTAAAGTAGTGCAACTACAATAGTATGATTGCCAATTGACAATGTTCATAACCAAGATACCTTTTCCAGGAAAGTGACCTGGCATTGGAAAGGTAAAAACTCTTGTAAAAAAGGTTTTCTCTTTTCACAAGAACTTCAAGGAGGGACCACTTTTATAGCTTTTTAAAAGAGGGTTTACTTTTCAAAAGATAGTTTTCACTTTTCATATAAATTCAAATGCCACAACACAACATACAATATAGTACATTCAGAATAGGTAGGTAAACAAGTAACAAGAAGTAAAAATAAGGGGCAGGTGGTGTAGTGAGGCCGTAGGGGTAGCAGGGTAGCAAGGTGGTGGGTAGCGAGGCAGTAAGGGTGGTCGGTGAGATGGCAGGGTAGTGAGGCTGTAGGGGTGGGTGGTGAGTGAGACAGGGTGGTGGGCGAGACAACCAGGTAGCAAGGTAGTAGGGGTGGGTGGTGAGCCCATGGGCTCATGTTGGGGTGGTGGTTGGGGTGGGCAGTGAGACTGTAGGGCAGGTGGGCAAGATGGCCAGGAAGTGAGGTTGTTGGGGTGGTGCTGAGTAGCGAGGTATTGGGGTGGTGAGCAAGATGGGGTGGTGGGTGAGACGGCCGGGTAGTCAGGCAGTAGGGGTAGTTATCAGCACGGGTTTTGAAACCCACGCAGATCACAGGTACGGGTCACAGCAGGTGCGGGTACGGGTCACAATTTTCGGACCCCTACCCAACCCATACCTATGGCGCGGGTACACGGGTTTTGGCACGGGTATTGTAGTGTAGTATGTTCCCTATATGTATGTATTTTTTCATATTTTTTCCATTTCATTTGAGCCTTAACAAAGGGTTTTTCGAATTTTATTAACTTTTTCATTGTTGACCAAACAAAGACCAACACTGCCAGCAGCACCACCACTTGGACTCGACTCTGTCACAGAGTTGAGGTGGAAAGGTAAGTCAATATTAGTGAGTCAAAACTAATTATTATGTTTTAGAAAGTGCTGGATGCGCCAGCACCACCACCATCACCACCAAAACAACGACACCGACATGTCACCACCTCCACCACAACACTTCATCACCTCTACCTCCTGCATGACAATGCAAATGCGTCACCGCCAACAACACCGACACATCACCACCTCCACCACAACACTTCACCACCTCTCTCTGCATGACCTGGACGACTCGGATGACATAAACATGTCACTGCAAACATCAACAGAGAGGAGATGGGGAGGAGGTGGGGAGGAGGTGGGGAGAGACACCAGGTGAGTGGGGACACGTACCTGCAACACCAGCACATCACCACCACCTCTCTCTGCACGACCTGGACAACTTGGATGATGCAAATGCATCACCACGAACATCAACAGAGGGGAGATGGGGAGGACATAGGGAGGACACCGGGTCTGTGGGGATGTATACCCACAGCACCACCACATCACCACCACAAATGCAAGGGATGGGGTGAGAGGTGGAGAGGGAGAGGGTGCAATTAAACAGGGCAGCAAGGGGTGTCAGGGCGACACCAAATACAATAAAGTACTGGTTATCCTGTAAAGATACAAGACCAGAAGATGAAGCGAAAGGTCAGAGGAGAAGGATAAGAGGGAGGAGGGAGGAGAGAGGTCGCCAGAAAGCCATCTTAGAAGGAAGCCCCATAGACATGGTGGTAATCCTGAGATAACAGACTAGAGAGTCTGTTACTCGTTTATTGCAATATATACACTAATGGTACAGTGGCTGTGTACTACTACATTCGGATATAAATCGGACATGCTAGGCTTGCAGGCAATCGTCAGGTGATAATGTGCACAGCATGAGAAGGAAAGGATATATGAAGAAAGAGATATACTAAATAAAGGTGATCATCGGGCATGAGGTTGGTGCATGTTTGTGGACCAGGATAGCGGGATAGCCTTGCGATCGAAAGGCTATGGGCAAGGCTATGGGCAAGGCTATGGACCGAAATAATGATTGGCGGCTGTCAGGTTTATCTGGTGATCGATCAATAGAAGTGTGATCGATCGTTTGTGGGTCCAGAATCCGGAAGCGAGTTGGGAATGGTGTGCCTTGTCATCATTAGTCCAAATGGGGATTAGAACGAAGTCCGATCGGTTGTGGATGGAAATAAATCGGTGGAGTTCCCATGTGGCAGGCCAAGTCCGGAGCAGGATGCAGTTGTTGTGCCTTGTGATCAAAGAAGATATAATAAAAGAATTGGTGGGAATGTTCATGTGGCAATTGTTTAAAGGTTGTATAAATGTCCGAAATAGGATGAAAGAATGTTTGAAAAAGGAAACTAGATAGGGGTAATAGTCACGTCATGACAAGGGGTGAGCGCATGGGCGAGCATGTTCACTTGCTCCCCCATATTTATTTTATCTGTAGTCTATATATTAAATACATAATTGTGAGAGACCCGCCGCACACCTGCAGTGGGTCTCGTATCCGTCGTATACACTGTAACCCGCACCTGACCTGCACAATATCCGACCTGCCAGAGCGGGTATGGGTTTCGATGGATATGGGTACAGGTCCATGAGAAATACCCGCAGTAGACCTATGTCAATCACTAAAACCCACCATGATCTGTTAGGGAGCAGGAATGGAGACATGGCCGGGCCCTCTGTGCCCTGTTGGTAGGGTTTAACAGGGGTAAGGGTAACACCGCGGTGTCATGGTCATGGGTATGGCGGGTACGGGTACGGTCTCAGGATTTTGTACCCTTGACCATACCACGACCCGACACCACGGTATACGGGTTTTCGGTGGGTATATTCCCTGCTGTTGGTAGGGGTTTTTTTCGACTTATTTTGACTTACTTCTTTATATTTTAGTTGATGTCACACATGTCACTGGCCAACAGCAACCACCACCATACCCGGGCAAGGACCAACGACGCGTCACCGCTCGCAAACCCACCACCACCTCTTCAACAATCACCGACCCGAACATGGTGTTATAGCGGGGGACCATGTCCCAGGAGGATTTTGGGTGCAGCTAGTGGTGGTGCGCCCACCCCAGCTGCGCAAAGGTGAGTAAACTTGCAACTCTATTACCTATCTACACTAACAGCTTCAACGTCATTTACCACCACCTCAACCCGCTGTCTCGCTCGCAAATGCAAGATGGCGGCTTCATCATTCACCCCCAACCACCGTCTCACCCCAAAAGTGAGATGGCGGTCTCGTTTCTCACCACCCCACGCCGTCTCGCTCACAAACATGAGACGGCTTCTTTGTCACCACCAGTACCTGCCGTCTTGCTCGCAAATGCGAGACAGCTTCTTTGTCACCACCACCTGCTGTCTTGCTCACAAATGCGAGATGGCGGCTTCATCATTCACCCCAACCGCCATCTCACCCCAAAAGTGAGACGGCAGTCTTGTGTATATAACACATCCTCACCACCTCGCAACCATGCACGCCACATCAATTGACGTGTGCACTGTGTTCGCGAGGTGAGAATGGAGATTATCTGATGGGCTGATATAGTGGAGTGGGCAGCAGAATGTTGGGCAGTGGGAGAGGTGGTGATGTGGCGAGGATGTGGGCAGGTCACAAGAGGGTGTGGTGAGGTATAGTGACTTGGCAGGATGTGGGTGGATGCAGACGACCTATCTGTGCTTGGCAGGAGGATGTAACACAGGCAGGGACATAGCAGCAATATGAAGGATGTGGTGGTGGTGACATGGTGATAATGTGGGTGAGTTCTGGGGGGTGGGAGAGGAGCACAGATGTAGTGGGACCTTCATGACTCTACTTATAGGTGATCTGGGTCTGAACCTGTGGGTATTTGACTTTCCGGAGCTGATACCCAGATCCGGCGGGTTTCAGCCACCGGGTGATCCAGATCCATGACTTAGGTACCTGCTGACCCGTGGGTCAAATACCTGCAGGACAAGTATCAGGTACTTACAGGTATCTTTCCTTCAATTTGACAATATATTTTATTAAGTATATTCTACATCATTTTAATACATACCGTCTCGTGGTCGGGCATGAGACGGCATGATGTTGGGTGGTGATGCGAATGCTTCCGAGTCGTCTTGCATGCAAACAACACAATCTGGGCAACCGTTGTCTGATGAGTGGGGGTGGTGGCCGGTGATGTGGCCTTTTGCATTTGTGTTTGCATTCAAGTATTTACTAGTAATTTTTTATCTGTATTATCAGTATTTTGACAGATATATGTGCTTACTTATGTGGCCCGTGATGCCTGCTTTCTCGAGCAGTTGTCAGTTGGTTGTCTAGGTGTATGTGCCATATCAGGAGATCATGAGTGCACCATGCCAGTACCTTGATGTATTGTAGAATGTTGAGTGCGGGGAAAGATTATGATTGAGGTGATGAATCACCATTCATCAAGACGCCGAAAGAGTGGGTCCCTCTAGATGTTGACACTGATGCTGAATTGGAAGCCCACAAGGCTGTTCTAAGTGGTGTTCCATCTGCAAATGTTTGGTCGGATGAAGAGCACTCGTCAAAATGGTATCGGTGATTGTGGTTGTGGTCATGGCTGCGATGTATAGGATCACTGAAGTGATGTGAGCTTGCTTCTTCACCCATGCTCGACCTGTGATGGCCAGAATTGCCGTGAGGATGTGATGTAGGATATCTAACAGAAGATTCCCCTTGTTCATGCTGTCCCGCCTGGTCAATTACATTTCACGGAATGAAGCCAGCAAGACATGTACTCAAAGTTATATGAGTAAACATATACGTGCAAGGGTTTGTCGACGTGCTAAACTTAGGTCAGCTTGAGTAGGTACATGCCAAGTAAGAGGTCTGCTGACAGCTTCCACAAGGTCATAGAAACCGCCCTCGGTGCTTTGAATACCCCCCTGACTAACCGATTATCCAATCACCGTAGGGAACTAGACCTGCACTTTCGGCAGGGCTCCCTTCAATAACATCCATAATGTGCCAGACATTGTCCATAGAAAATTCAGGCTGATATATCTGCATGCTAAGACCAAGCAAGGATGGTTGGGATACCGATTCTGGCTCTCTTAGATTGGGAATATTGAGTGTGGCAAAGACCAACCACGAGAGGGAATGATGGGCACCACTAAAGTGATGATGAGAGCATTTCCACAACAGAAATAAATAACATACCTTGTGTTTTCATGGTGGGAATGTTGTTTGTGGCTGTTTATCAATGACAGCCATAGACATAATGATTCTTTCGAACATTTCCTGAAGTAAATTAGAAGGTTAGTGTTCGAAATTGAGTGGGAAAAACAAATATAGAATATCGGGCAATACCTGTGGGTACTTGCAAGTGAAAATGCCCAAACCCAGATCCGGGATGAGCTGTGGGAAATAGGTACCTGACCCATGGGTAGCATTACCCACAGGTATTCCCATGGCTCAACCCACAGTTACCCATGGGTGACCTAGACTTGTGGCGGTCCCTAGGTGGGAGAGGAGCAGGGATGTGGTGGGATGTGAGTGGGTGCAAATGATTACTCCCCGCTTTGTTGGGGAACAAGAGAAGTGCAGGGATGTGGAAAGGACATGAGGAGGTGGGGACAGGTAACGTAGCAGGACTTGGACAGCCCATACACGTCTGAGCTCTGTTGTGAAGCAGGATCATAGTAGGGACACGGAGAAGACCTAGGTAGGCCTTGTACTTTGTTAAGGAGTAGTATGCAGTGGCAGATGTCGACAGGTGCGGTCAATCCCTCTGCACAGTGTGTAGCCAGCTCCAGACAAGTGCTCTGTTGGGGAGTGGAGGTGTAGCAGGATGCAGTGGGATGTGGGCAGGTCCAGATGAGCACATCATGCTCTGTTGGGGTGTGGGAGCTGTACAGGGATGTGGGAAGGATGTGGGAAGGATGTGGGAAGGATGTGGGCAGGTCACATCACAGTGTGCACTGGAAAAAACTATCAGTGTCACAATGGACTGACACAGGCTGGCATAGACATACTTACAAAGTTCCTTATCCTAAAACATTCAAACCCTATGAACTAACAGAACCAGAATGACCCTTGAGCATGTGGAGTGTGCACCACTGACTGCACCCCACAATCAGACAGTTTCATCGTACAACTCAGACATGACACAAGTGAGAATATGACTTAACAACAACCATGAAACCCACATTGCTGGCTATGACATTGATATTGACAGTCAAACTCTATGCCTGTCACCAAACACATGAATTGCACATACAAAAAAATGACAAACACACCTCCCAAGTCCTCCCAAGCCCTGCTTATGTTAGTGATATGTGCCTGACTGCCCAAGTGTCCCTCCATCCCTACCTCCCTTGCGACCTGTGTAACCTCATCAGCAGGTCTGCGACAAGAACACATCAAAATAATGGTCATCTAAAATATTGCTGATTCATTCATTCAAGGAGAAAGAATAAAGGTGCTAACACCAAGACAACCAGTCTGACACACTCCAGTCCCAAGTGTTGCTTTGAGCCTGGGCTGAAAGGCTCTGTTGGCATCAAGGCCATCTGTCTATGCTGGTACAGATTGATAAGCATTGTGCCTTGGGTCAAAGATAACTCAGGACAATGGAGTCAATTTGCAGGACATGTCACAATTAAGATACGTATGAAGGGACTGATGTACTTGCATTGCCTGGTTGAATGTGGGCTGGAAAACCTTCTTTGGCTGTATTAGGGTCCATACCAAAGAGCATCCCACCAGTGACTTAAAACACTCTGAGCTCAGTAGAGGTCTGTACTTGTTTCAGTAGGCTGCTGCTTTGCATAGCAGGTCTGAGTCCTGCTTAAATTAACATATAATATGCCATGATTTCTTTGTTAAACCAGTGGGTGTTAGGAAAATACTGATTCACGATATATGCATTGCAACCACTCTTTGCATTTCTCCCACACTCACTCCTAGCACCCCACTATTTTGGTAGATGCAAAATCAGTCGTGTTGCTTCAGTCACAGGACACACTGTGGGTGACATTTAGTCACACCACACCTGTCACCTGTCATACTGCGGGTAACCCGCCAAAACTTCAAGTTTAAGCTGCAAACTGTGTGGGTGCTGGCACACCGCACACATCTATGTAGTAGATATATATAATATTTAACTAAAGTTACTACATATTGTATTAGTATATTAACTAAAACAAGCACACCGTCCCTCGTTCTCACGGAGACAGTGTGAGGTAGGTGGGCCATATAAGAACACTCTGTCCCATGTTTGCACGCAAGACAGGTAGACCCGGTGTGGGGTGGGGGTATGAACACACCGTCCCTCATTTTCATGGGAGACAGTGTGGGGTGGGGGTACGAACACACTGTCCCTCATTTTCACGGGATACAGCATGTGGTGGTGGTGTGAATGAACACACTGTCCTGCGTTTGCATGCAAGACGGTGTGGGGTGGTGGTGTGAACGAACATGCCGTCCCTTGTTTTCAAGGGAGATGGCATGGGGTGGTGGTGTGAATGAACACGCCATCCTGCGTTTGCACACGAGATGGGGGTGGGTGTCAGGGCGACACCAAATACAATAAAGTACCGGTTATCCTGTAAAGATACAAGACCAGAAGATGAAGCGAAAGGTTAGAGGAGAAGGATAAGAGGG
>QLPF01019098.1:0-12858 GCA_003314045.1 Hygrophorus pudorinus | reverse complement strand
ATTGATAGATATGGTGTCGTTCGTTTGGTCTCATTTCACTTCATGTGATTTTTGACTGGGGTTGAACCGTGACGAACTTGAAGGAGAGTCGTTCGTCGCCAAACGATGATTATCCCCAAATACTCTCGCGTAACTCATCGTGCCAACCTTGAGCGTTTCTGCATTCAGCAGCTAGCATGTGAAAGTCGAGGTGACAGGTCGACTCTGAGGAAAGATGGCGTACCCTGACAGCTCTGTCGTAGTAAGGCTGTCTCTTTCAAAGTTGCTCTCGCTCCCGTCGTTAGTAGCTTCCTCCTGATCTTAATATCCGGACCAAACGACAGATCCGCCCTTCTTCACGTCGGTCAGCTCCATCCGTGACGAGCCCGAGCCACAACTGTCTTTTGGCAGAATATCTCCGACCAATGCTCCGTTGTCCGGATAAAAGGATGGTCATGGGCACACTGGAGTTCATTCTATAACCAGTTGTAAGAAATGTACTGGCTTGCACGTTAACCGTTAACCGCATCTGGTAGGTGAGTTTGGTACGGACATAATGACTGCCCAAGGAGAACGGCTGGAGGACAACCACCAATGAAATGAAGTCGCAGTCTGATAATGAGCGGTAAATTAGTATTAGACCTACCCCGAATAATTCAGACAAAGGAGAAATAGTTGCTGCGGTTACAACGGGTTTGAAAAGACAATTGGCCACATTAAAAATACAGGCGAGAATAATACAAAATGAAAAAAAAAAAAAAGATTTCACTGATCCTCCGTCTCTTTGTTTCTCGGACTTGCTCCCGGACACGCGACGCGCTCAGAATTTGCAGCTTAGCCTAAATTTTCAATTGTCACGGTCGCCCGGTATAGCTACTGCCATTTCAGACGCCTCTAGCCTAAGCCCCCGACTGCGATGTTGTTGATTCAAGCCAATAAATGGTGGGTCCATACGCGTCCGAGTCAGTCATTGGCACGGTTTGATGGACAATTAAAGTTTCTTCCGCTAGAGAATGTTAGCGACCACGGTACGATGATCATGCTAAACGATGTGATTGTCAAATGACTCAAACCGATGCCACGGGGTGACTCCATTTAGTCGATACTATTGTTCCCCACTGGAAGTCGATACTATCGTATTCAATATAGTCCACTGGTATCGGAGGCATAGCTCGGATCATCGTACTTTGCCTTATTTGCGGATCCAAGTCCTCCAAGGCTGGAAAAGTCTCTTGTCTTTGGCCTAATTGCGTCGCTGCCACCATTTTCATCGTTCCGTTCGCTGCACGTTGCACCCCTTAATATGACGATCTTCTCCACCCACATGCACCGAAATCTTGGAGTTGCGGACATTATGTTCAAGTGAAATGCCATTCAGGTATTCAGTGTCATTATGGTGACGGACTCTTCGTTGGCTGGTGAGATGTCGGACCAGTGATGAACGGTTTTCCCGCTAGTACCGTTACCACCATCTGAGACTGTTGTTGCCAATGCCAAGGCAATCGGTGAGAAGTTCTTCATCTCGAACCCGTAATGCTGATCTTTATCCATCAAACAGGCGAACCGTGCTCGCCAGGGTCGGGATTGACCCAACTTAAAACCAGGCTTTAGTATTGACCTGAAACGTACGTCAGACAATTACGACTGTCGATCATGCTCACGGCCGGAACGGAGCAAATATCAGGCTGCGATTTTGGCCAAGCTTCCTTGCACGGACTACGCCGAAATTTTGCACTCGACCAAACCTTTTACATTCCATGAATCGAATGGGAATGTCTCATTACTCCACCCAATGTTCACACGTTTCATCCCACCGATAAAAGGCCTCCCCGCCGTAGGGTCCTTCAGTTCCATCAACTCAGCTTCTTGTGCAACATTCGTCTTCCGCCAACAAGCACTTATCTTCGTGTTCAACATGTCTTCTGCTGATGCCAGTCTACAACTTATCTTTCCAGTACGTCCCCCCAGACTATTTGGGACGTATTTGCTAACCTATGATTCTGTATGGTTCGTTCACACACAGCTCACAGTGGTATCTTTGCTCATGGCCGCCATTTACTCTATTATACCTTATATTATTCGGAAAGATATTGTCGACGACAAGGGCCATCCTATTCCACCTGGTCCACTTTTTCGGTATGCGTTCCTGCGCAAATATCCGGAGCTTACGGTAGATGCTTGGGCCAAAACATTCGGGCCTCTCTTCTCTGTGTGGATGGGCAATCAGCTGTTCATGGTTATATCCGACCCGCACATCGCTCGGGACCTCCTCGTCAACAACGGCGCAATCTTCTCCAGCCGCAAGAAGTACTTTATGAAGAACCAGACTATTCTTCACGGTCGTGCCATCACTGCATCACAGTACGGCGATACATGGTGCGTGCCTACCTCGGGCAATCTAACCATGAGATATTAACGGGAGCGTAGGAGGCAACACCGAAAAATTGCGCGGAGTCTGCTCACACCCAAAGCCGTCGAAGGATACGCTTCTGTTCTCGATTACGAGGCTCACATCCTCCTTCGCTCCCTCTACCACGAGTCTAAGCAGGGCACATTGCCTGTAAACCCGGCACACAATGCAGGTCGCTATGCACTCAAGTACCTTCATTTTCCCCTTCATGTAAACACTCATGCTAACGCCGCCTTTCCAGTGTCATGTTGATCATCTCTTTTGGTACACGTACCGATTCGACGTCTGATCCCCTGGTTGAACGTGCTTTGGCGTTGGCCTTTGAATTTATGGAGCTCACTGGTATATGTTCTGCTACGTATTTCCGAGCCCCCTCTGACTCGCCAATCCAGGACCATGGTCTAACGCCATCGATTTCATCGAACCCCTTCAATGGATTCCGACTCCTATGCGCACGCGAGGTCGCAAATTGCACGACAGCCTCGTTGAGGTTTACGGCGCTATGATACTACGGGTTAAAGCTCGAATGGATTCTGGCGAGAATGTGCCGGACTGTCTAGTCAAAACTCTGATCGAAACGCAAGAAGAGGAACGACTCGACTGGGAAGATATATGTATGCTTACTGCTGTCTTTACACTTGGGGGCGTACATTCGGTGAGTTCGAATCCTGGAATCTTGGGGGAGTTAGCTAAACACTGTACAAAGGTATCTGTCCTCGTTCAATGGTTACTTGCACTGCTCCCCTCCCATCCGGATGTCCAAGCGCGCGCGCACGAAGAGCTGGATCGTGTTGTTGGAAGGAAGCACTGGCCAACCGCAGAGGACGAAGAACGCTTACCGTACTGTCGTGCTATCATCAAAGAGGTGGGTCGCATTCCTATTTGAGTGTGATTCTCGCTCATTCCGTGCCAGATTCAACGAGTTCACGCGCCGTTCTGGATGGCAACGCCACATTGTTCCTCGGAGGATTTTGTTTACAACGGAATGTTTATTCCAAAGAACACGGTAATGGTGCTTAATTGTTACACCCTTCACCACGACGAGCGGCGCTACCCCGATCCGTGAGTCCTCCTCGTTTTCGATAATCCTGCCAAATTAACTTGACTCTTACAGGTTTACCTTTAATCCCGACCGATACCTGGGCGACAATCTCAGTTGTGCATCGTCGGCCAAACTCGGCGACGTGATGCAAAGAGACCATTGGGCATTCGGAGCCGGGTATGTCAATGTTATGATGCCGTCCGCTCGAGTACTGACCAGCCCTTTTCACAGTCGCCGTATTTGTCCGGCTGTCGCTGTTGCCGAACGCGAGCTGTGGCTTGCGATTTCGCGTCTCCTGTGGTCGTATACCACATATTCGTTGCCCGAGGAGCCAATTTGCCTCGATGAATACGACGGTCTTTCCGGTAGGACCCCTTTGCCCTTCAGAGTGAAGCTGGTACCAAGACACGACCGAGTCCACCCTGTCATGGAGGAGGAGGATGAGATCACGCTTTGATTTTCTAAAATGCACTTATTTTTATTAAAAGTTATTCACTCCTTGCCCGCCCAGTTTTTTGCTTTTCGTGCTGGGACGTGGACAGAAGACAGAAGAAACCTGTACACAATGGACTCTACACTGTTCTCTACAATAATGGGCATATGTCGCCTTATAATACGTAACCTTGTCTCCCTGGTATTATTTGATCAATTGAAAAGGTTTAAACTCGAGCTTGGAAAATAAGTCTGTTGTCTGCGGCGCTGAACTTACTTTCCCTGAACAGCTTCAAGCTGACCGTATGCAGACAACGCCTGAGTAGTTAGACTTGAGCGCCAAGCTATAAGCCAGCGCTCAGCGCTCAACGTCCGGGAGTAAGAACTTAGTTTAACTCAAGGGGCAACGGCTCGAGAAATCGCTGACCCAACTAGTATGCCTCTGGCAGGTGGTCATCTCAAAACAATTTCGCTCAACTCTCGTGCAGACACTTTCACAAGACGGTTTTGATGAAGGTAGGTACATAGAATATTTGTCTAATAAATTTTGGAAGTGCGGCAGAAGGCTGCGAAATGGTATAGAAGTGTACCAAGGATTACGGGCCAGCTTGTCATAAATTCATTTATTACTTCGGAGGAGAAATGTTTGATGGTTGTTGATAGAGCATTGACCAAGAGGAGATGCGAGAGGATTCGAAGTGGGCAAGAGCAGAAGTCGCGGCGGTAATCTTATCTGGAGGGGACTGGTTTTCGGGGTGCTTTTGAATCAGAAAACGAGAGCCTGCCCCTTGGTTTAACGTTCACGTTCAAGCTGTAACCTTACTCTTCCGACATGACGCCCTCAGAAATTCTAGAGAAACTGTCCGCCCAATATGTTAAGCCTTCCTTTACAAGTAAGCCCTCTTCAGGTATATGCCGGGTCCGAGTCTGAGATCGCCATTTCGAAAGGTCAAGTTGTAGGTGGTGTCATACCTTCTTTGGCCGGTGCGAAGACAGCTATGGAAGAGCATGGAATGCACTTGAGGCGTCTTGGAGGGTCCGTGTGGAAAAGGGGCTCTCGTATGAAGTCTGGTTTTGCAGCATCGGCACCGTGTCTGAAACTCGTGAATGCGGGACCGGCGGTGCTGGCAGGTATTGTAATTCTATTCGTTCCCGTCAATAGCCCATGACACCAGTATGGACTGAATTTAATTGACTGCCGATAGGTTCACTTGCCTCCGCATGCAATCTCCTATTTATGCTGCCGCCGTTTCTAGACTTTCCTCGCCTTTCTTGACAGATATGGAAGAGCATAAAATGCACTTGATGCGTCTTGGAGGGTCTATGGTGAAAAAAGGGGGGCCTGCTGTTTGTCGTATGTCGCCTGATTTATGGCGCTTTATTGCTGATGTTGTTCTCTGACCCACCTCAGGCGAAATCAAAAGCGTGAGTCCCATTTGAAATTTTGACTCCCTCCCAGTTCATGAGAGTTTTCATTTTCAGTGAATGATGCGCAGGTCGCCGCGAGAAACTCCGTGGATGGCTTTCGCAGAGATCAATCTGTAGAAGCAGCATGTATCGGTGTCGGTCTCGTGGTTGTTGGATCTGTCGTCCTCTTCCCGTGTCTTATACATGCTGTAGGGTTTACTTCACACGGTGTGGTGGCAGGTAATTCCATTCGTTCCCGTACATGGGTCAAGACATCACTGGCAGTGACTGACTGCCGATAGGTTCACTTGCCCCCGCCATTCAATCTCCCGTTTATGGTGCCTTCACTTCTGGACTTTTCTCCATGGCCCAAGCATACGGTGCGGGTGCGGGTGCGGCGGTCGCTCTGCCTAATGTAATCTTAGGAGCAACGGCGCTTGGTGCCGGTGGATACTTGCTCATGTTGAAAGGACGTGGTCGTCCGCAGGGTCTTTTGTTGGACCACAAAAAATAGGTGGCGTTTGTGTTCTCGTTTTCCATTTTCGCGAATGACCGTTTGTGTACTGTACTATGATACCTGATCAATTGATTCCCCGTCGAAATTTATACCTCGACTATTTTCAGATGAGCGTGAAATTGGTTGAAACCTCTGAAGACAGTGACTGGGACTCGGCATGAAACCTTTGTCTGTACGCAATCACTACGTTCAAGTTGTACGTGTGGGAGGTGTTGGAGAAAAAATATAAAGACAACGTTGTGTAAGTACATGTAAGTCTCCATAACTTGAAATCATTGTCCGCAGCATTGAACTTAGTCCCCGCCGGCGAACAACCGTACGTCGCTCACCAGGCTTGCAGCACACAGTCATGTGGACAATTCGAATGGAGTCTTCACCCAACGTTCAAGCTTAAGTTGAAATTTGCACTCAATCCAGTTTCAAAGTTTGACAACCTTTTCGATATGGCGTTCTCAGAATTTTAGAGAAACTGTCCTGTCTACCCGATGTGTTGAGTGATTTATGATCAATCCCTAGTGTTTGCACGCCGCCATGTTGCGAATCTGAGGTCACGCCGACAAACAAGTGGTTACCGGTGGGTACTGGTTCACTGGTGGGTTCCATTCCAATTTTGACTGTCTCTGATATTTTATTGTCAGTAAATCGTCTGCAGGTCTACGAGACACGGCCGTAAATGACTTTCGCACCGAGCGTCCCGTAGCGGCAGCACGTGTAACTGCTGGTCTCGCAGTTGCCGGAGCTATTGTCGTCCTGTATGTTGTCAGTGTAGCTCTTCTGAATGCAGGTTTTACCTCATGCGGCGTGGTGGCAAGCCCGATCTTCTGGCGGTCAAGACTTCTAGTAGCTGACTATCGCTAGGCAGACCTGTCCCCCGCCACCCAACGGTACCTTCACTTCTGGGAATTTCTCTGCGGCCCAATCATACGCTGCAGCTGTCACGGCGACCTCCCTGCTTATTGTGTGGAGCAACGGTGCTCGGTGCTGGTGCAAGTTCGCTACTCAAGAGGGGAAGTTCGTCCCACAAACAATAGGCGGTGTTTCTCGTGCCTTTTCATTTCCGATTTCTTTTGTTTGAACCTGCCTGACTGACTTCTAGACCTGTAATTCTCGTTTTCCGTACATTTCATGACGGTTGTATTGCACTCTTGGCCTAATTTTGAACTTTATAGATCAACGCCGCTGGTTGCGAAACTGACATCGCGGTGCTTTCGTGACACATGATTCTTGCAAGTTTGTACCAAGTTAATAAATGCCAACACTTCCACCTCTCTCGTCAAAAAGAACGGTCAAAAGAACAGTTAAAAGACAAACACGATTAATCTGAGTCGGCCACCTCATCGCTGTATTCATCATCCTCATCATCCAGGTCTTCGGGAGCGCCCCTCTCCTTACGTCTGCGTATATAATCCTCCCACATGCTTTGAGCAATTGTGTCACGCCTAACAGACATACGATCCTCGGCCAGTTCAAGAATCGGCTGGACGAAACCATAATCGATGCGGTCGTAATCCACGTATGTGTCAATGAAGTCCGCTTTAGTTTCATGCTCACGGATGAAATTGTGCAGGGAACACAAGGCTGCTGGAATCCGGACTTGGATTTCTAGACGACACCAGGGGGGTATTTGAAGAATCCTGAAATTTTGCTTCCATGCACCGCAAAGTCGTTCGATCACTTTTCGGGCCAATGCGTGGCGAATGTTGAATAACTCCTCCTTGTTCATGGGCCTGTGGAATAGACTGCATGAATAGCGTACTACGAGAGTCTGATCACACTTGCCTGGCTCCCGTACGGGCCCACTCGATCAAGTTGTAGCGTACGTCGCGATAGGGAGTGAGTAGTCCATCGCAGGAGGGTAAGTTGGCATCAGCCAAGTAATATTTTCCCTCCGGGATAACGATATCATCGGAGTGCGCACTTTCGAATACAGTCGAATCTTCTGCGGAGCCCTCCCAACCGCAAAGGCTGTATACAAAGCGCGAGGAGAAGGTGCACGCGAATAGGCAATTTTGCGTAGTAACTCCTTGGCGATTCCGGAACAATCTTCGTTCGAAGGCAGGCGGTGAGCATGGAATGTGATTGCAATCTAGGGCACCCAGTGCGTCTTTGAAAAAGGGGAACAACTTTGAGTTGTTACAAATTTCAGGGGGGCATGGATCATTTGCTGTTGGCAAGCACACATATGTCGTATAAAAGGGACCGGCGGAAAAGAAGATAACCATCTCCTCGAAACAACTGGAATGGATCTGTAAATTAACTCCTTGCAATAGTTCAGTTCATACAAAAATTGGCTAACCCTGAAATGCTTTCTTCGGATCGCTGAAAGCGCTCAGCAAGGTGCCCGGCTGTGGGTATGCCGGTGACTGAGGCATACAAAAAATGGAAAGTTTCTCTTGGAGCGAGGTATCTTTGGAACTTTTTAGGCCCATTCTGCGCATGGTACTAATGAGAACCGAGAAGACGTCGTGACTGACACCGAGCTGAGAGACCATGCGCCGAGGATAATCAGCGCGCAGGTCTTTGACCCATTCTTTGCCAGTCAAGGTTGATGTGTAATAATTCTCTGTCTTCGTCGAGGACATGGACATGGATTTGAGCAGAGATCCCGTTATCATGATCGGAATAAATGACCTCCGCCATGTCACGTGAATCTCAACGACTTCGATTCTGGGTGTTGGCGAGTCGACATATGCCAATGATCATGAGTGCACATGAAATTGCCAGTCGTATAAAAGGACCAGACTGCCATCGTTCGGACGACCGTCAATCTAATATTTTGTTTCAAGTTTGGTGCTGGCCACCTAGACTTTCACCCCCTTTTTCTTTGCCATGAAGTTCAAATTTGTCTTTCTCATCCCAGCTGTTGCAGGTGTGCTGGGCGCACCTGTGCTACGAAACCAGGCCATGAATGTCAGCGATGGCAAATCTCAAATTCGGTGAGACTCTTCACTGATTTGAATGCACAAAGACGTACTTATACATCCGACCCTAGTGACTATGTGCTCGTCAGGCGAGCTGTGCCCAAAGTTTCGAAGCGACGTAAGCCGGGAGACTTTGACAGAAGTGAGCAAGTTTTCATTATTTACTACCAGTCCTGATGACCTTTCTCTCTCTGTTTTCCCAGTCGTACATTGTCCCGTTAAAGACTGTGGTCAGCTGTTCTCCTTTCCAAGCACCTTTGATAAGCATATCATCACACAACATGGGGGTAACGAACCACTCTGGGATATGCCGGCTATAGGTCAATGGCTTCCTGTTCTCGAAACGTATCTGCTAAACCTTTCCATCCGTTGCGTGCAGTCAAGGGCAGGCATGGATCATTGCGACGGTATCGTAGGTGACTTTTTGTTCCTGGCGATAAATGTCTGATGAGTGTTTGTGCACCGTCTTGTAGCTGTGGGCGAGGAGACTCGATGTGTGTCGCTTCCCCTTGTTCACCCAAAATAATATCTGAGAACACTTTCCGCTCCTGGTAGCCATGGAGACGAATGCTAAGAGTCTGTAGCCTTCGTTTGTGTGAAGTATTGTCTAACCAACTTTTCCGTCCCTCCTTAAAAAGTCGCCAATAGATTCCCTGGATCTACCCATTACTTTGTTGCCCAGCGCCTCCGGCGAGGCCAGGATCCAGGCATATGTATGTGGTTTGCTATTCATTCATGCAAAGTAATAGCTGATAAACATTTCCGCCCCTCGTTCAAGTTGCCTCCTTCGTGCAGGACCCATGTATGTTTTTTTCTCCATTTATGTAATGTAATATCTGACAGACCTTTTTGTCCCGTATAGCTATGCAACAGGGTGCTCTCCGTGAGTAGCCTTTCATCTTTGTCGCTTGATATCTGACAACCTTTCCGCCCCCGTTCAAGCTATCCAACAGCACGCTATCACTGTCCAACAGGCCGCTCCCTGTGAGTAGTGTTTTGTTTCTGTACAGTAATATCTGATAAACCCTTGTTTTAAGGTACCGCCAAGCAGATTGAACTCCCTGTCGACCTCCAGCACCATAAGGCCCGGCCTCCTGATGCCGACCATGCAGGCCCATGTGTGTGGCTTCCCGCCATTTTCACATAGAGTAACATCTGATAAACCTTTCTGCTTTTTTGTAGCCAAAAAACGACGACTTTTAGACCTCAATCGTAGTCGTAAGTGGCTGCTTGTTCATCATACGCAACATATGACAAAAATTTCTACTCATTTAGCGGCCCAAAGTGCTTCGGGCTCCGAAGGTGCTACAGTGCGATGACGCTCATGTATGTAGCCTCCCCATTCCACGTAATACCTAACCAAGTTTTCTGCATCTTGTAGCCGGCGCCCTGTTCGAGTTGGAGCTCAATTATGGTGACCTTCTTCAAAGCTGGTATATTTAACAATATTTTCTGTCGTGCCGATTCTTGTTCGTGGTCGGTTGTATTAGTTTTCAACATCATGATAGCTCTCATAATGTATGTATGTATCTGTAAATATAATAACGACCGAAGTAGGGTTAGAGCCCACCACTTCTCTCATAGCTACACACTAGACGAGTATCACCGCCGACTGGTGGAGTACACAATCCCAGGGTTCGTCACGTGGGTATACTCCGGGGAAGGCCCCGCCAGCCTAGCTTGCGGTGACGAGCCTGTCGACGGACCTCCGCAATGTCACAAGTTCACGAGTTTGTGGGCTCCTGAATGTCAACGGCTTCGAGTTGGTCCTTCTGGGTGTTGGCGAGTCGACATATGCCAATGATCATGAGTGCACATGAAAATCATGGCCTGCCACTCGCGGGCATCCCTGCAAGTGCCATCACCTCTGCGTCTTCGGTAGCCCGTGCCCTTGCAATTGCCAGTCGTATAAAAGAACCAGACTGCCATCATTCGGACGACCGTCAATCTAATATTTTGTTGGTGCTGGCCACCAAATAGACTTTCACTCCCCTTTTCTTTGCCATGAAGTTCAAATCTGTCTTTCTCATCCCAGTTGTTGCAGGTGTGCTGGGCGCACCTGTGCTACGAAACCAGGCCACCATGAATGTCGACGATGGCAAACCTCAAATTCGGTGAGACTCTTGATTTGAATGCACAAAGACGTACTTATACGCCCGACCCCAGTAACTATATGCTCATTAGGCGAGGTCAGACGCCCGATGAGTCAAAGGACCCTCAGCCGGGAGATTTTGACAGAAGTGAGCAAGTTTTCATTTATTTACTACCAGACCTGATGAACTTTCTCTCTCTCTCGGTTTTCCCAGTCGTATGTTGTCGCGTTAAAGACTGTGGTCAGCTCTTCTCCGTTTTAAGCACATTCATGTAAAGTAATAGCTGATAAACATTTCCGCCCCTCGTTCAAGTTGCCTCCTTCGTGCAGGACCCATGTATGTTTTTTTTCTCCATTTATGTAATGTAATATCTGACAGACCTTTGGGTCCTGTGTAGTTCTCCAACAGGAGGCTCTCCGTGAGTCGCCTGTCGTCTATGTCGCTGAATATCAGATAACCTTTCCGCTCCCCGTTCAAGGTACCCGTCAGCGCCCTGCTGCTGTCCAAAAGACCGCTCGCCGTGAGTAGCCTTTCATCTATGTACAATAACATCTTATAAACCCTTGTTCAAGGACCCTGTGTGTGGCTTCTCGCCGTTTCACGTAAAGTAACATCTGATCAACCTTTTCTGTTTTTTTTTTCTCAAGCGAAGACGCGACTTATGAGTGACATTATGAATCAGTGTAAGCAACTTCTTGTTTATGCAACGTAATCTGACAGACCTTTTTGTCCCGTATAGCTACGCAACAGGGTGCTTTCCGTGAGCAGCCTTTCGTCTTTGTCGCTTGATATCTGAAAGCCTTTCCGCCCGTTCAAGCTATCCAACAGCACGCTGTCACTGTCCAACAGGCCGCTCCCTGTGAGTAGTGTTTTGTCTCTGTACAGTAATATCTGATAAACCCTTGTTTAAGCTGCCGCCAAGCAGGTTGAACTCCCTGTCGACCTCCAGCACCATAAAGCCCGGCGGCCCACTGATACTGACCATGCAGGCCCACGTTTGTGGCTTCCCGCCATTTTCACATAGAGTAACATCTGATAAACCTTTCTGCTTTTTTGTAGCCAAAAAACGACTTTTAGACCTCAATCGTAGTCGTAAGTGGCTGCTTGTTCATCATACGCAACATATGACGAAAATTTCTACCCATTTAGCGGCCCAAAGTGCTTCGGGCTCCGAAGGTGCTACAGTGCGATGACGCTCATGTATGTAGCCTCCCCATTCCACGTAATACCTAAAAAGTTTTCTACATCCTGTAGCCACAGGCCAGCGGCCTATTCAAATTGGAGTTCAACTATGGTGACGTTTTTCAAGGCGGGTATATGTGACAACACATTCTGTCTTGCTGGTTCATTAAAGTTCTTGTTTGTGGTCGGTTGTATTAGTTTTTGACATCATGATAGCTCTCATAATGTATGTATGTATCTGTAAATATAATAACGACCGAAGGGTTAGAGCCCGCCACGTCTCTCATAGCTACAGACTTGACGAGTATCACCGCTGACTGGTGGAGTACACAACCCCCACCCCCCGATCTCAGGGTTCGTCACGTCAGTATGCCTTACATCCATTCACAGTCCTAAACGCCCGCAGAATGATTTGACTTTCAAATGCATTTCAGATCTTGACGACCGGCTGTACCGTGACCCCACCCACGTCCACAGTAACGGCACTCTAGGTATTTGCACGTGGATGACAGCCCTGCATATATGTGAAGGGCAGATTCTCAGCCTGGCCGACATAATTAATGTTGTGCACGGAACAAGCAAATCGCTGCTGCCTTCAAGCCCAATGCACGCCTTCAGGAACGCCTCGAGGGCGTTGCGCTGTCTGCTGAGACTGTTGACAACGTCGGACCCTTCAGAGTGGAATAGTGAGTACGTAGAATATGTTTTGTGACATGCGCCATAAGATCATACCTGGCTTCACCAGCGGGGCCTTGAGCATGTGGGACAGAAGTGAGAGCACAGGGTACAGAGGCGAAAAGTCCTTGACACCGGCGGATACGTTTCGGTACTTGATGCGCGTCAGAAGCTCCGTGAGGATGGCTAGATCAAGAATG
>QLPF01019089.1:0-14775 GCA_003314045.1 Hygrophorus pudorinus | reverse complement strand
TGCTACTCTCACTGTACATTACGGATTCCAAACGTTGAGTTCGCATCAGCTCGCGATTGTTAATCATAGAGCATATCATAATAGAATGATTCAGAATGCACACAGTCTAGTGCATTTACAGACAAATCCTGTTGATAACTAAAACCGACAACCCAGATGTCAACCTGATCCCATAGATCATCCCAACTGTCATGATGTGACTTTTACCCCTGTCTAATTTCCTTTTTTTTAACATTCTTTAATCCTATTTCGGACATTTACACAACCTTTAAACAATTGCCACATGGACATTCCCACCAATTCTTTTATTATATCTTCTTTGATCACAAGGCACAACAACTGCATTCCGCTCCGGACTCGGCCTGCCACATGGGAACTCCACCAATCTATTTCCATCCGCAACCGATCAGGTTTTGTTTTGTTCTAATCCCCATTTGGACTAATGATGACAAGGCACACCATTCCCAACTCACTTCCAAATTCTGGACCCACAAACGATCAATCACACTTCTATTGATCGATCACCAGATAAACCTGACAGCTGCCAATCATTATTTCAGTCCATAGCCTTGCCCATAGCCTTGCCCATAGTATTTTGATCGCAAGGCTATCCTGCTATCCTGGTCCCCAAACTAGACGTACTCAGCAGCGCGGTACGCACTGCACTGAGTTAAGTGATTCGTGCCAGCAGTGCAGAAACTCCCAAACCCCAAACAAGTATCCCAATTTGTTTGGCTATAGTTCGTGCTTTCTTGTTTCCGCACTGCGACCTCCGCGAGCAGCACGCTCGTGTATCCTTTCTTTCTGCTGTTATGAATACTCTGGCCACCCCAAGCTCTTCGCCCGGTCCACCAGATCCCACCGATGATGATCCTATTGAGGAGGACCCCGGTCCGCCTCCTCAAACTCCAAGTTCACCGGATCCGATACCAGTTCAGCCAGAGGATCTCCAGATGGAGGCCGAAACTAGTAGAGATAGACCCCAGCATCGTGAACAGGAGAGGACTGCTGATCCCGTCCACAGCGAGGCAACCACTTCTCCAGTCAAGCCAAAAGCTAAGCGCACAAAGAAAAACCCTGTCGAAAGAATTCCCACCACCAGAACTACTCGTGCCAATACCAAAGGAAAAGCCCGAGCCTTGTCGGCACTCCCATCCCCATCAGCAGCCGACATCACCACCATTGATCGTCAACTCCAAGCCTCAACCGGTCTTCAACTGAACATGACTGAAACAAATCCTACTGCTAAAGCTACCAACACTGTATTCGCTCACTCCTTACGACAACAACAAGCCTCTTCCTCGTGTCTGCTTCCCTCCCCAATGATCAGTAACCAGTATCCTCCTGCTTCAACAAACATCACCATGTCCAAGGATCAACTCGCTTCGCTTGTGGATCAAATCCAAAATCAAGTACTCGCCTCTCTGAGGTCGAGTGGTCTCCTCAAAGATCTGTCTAATCCTGTCATCCAAAATTTTCATGCAGGTGAGTTAAAATTTCAATTTCTGAGCCGTAGCACACTATTTTCGCGCATGTATGCATCACGCAAAAGTCTACTATATTGTACATACACGCATATATGCGTGCTCTTCGTCCTGCATCATGCAACGTTCTCTTATTAGCCTGTCATATGACACCAGCCTATGTCATACATATATTGCATTATATCCAATATCTCATTCTATTCATCTAGCCGCAGGCAATCGAATCCAGATGCTGGGTACCACAGAGCAACATCTAGGTGCTCGCTATCGCAGTATGCCGGATGAGGATGCCGCGCCACTTAGCGCAAATATGCTTGTAGATCCTCCTGCAGTACGGAAAATTTTAGAAGATGGATGGATCAAATACTTCTCCCTGACGCTCCTTACGGACGATAAGTGTCGAGCCATATTATTTATCAATCAACTTCCCCAGAACACAGTATCTCTCAGAGCGGACGGAAAACTTCTTCTGCAGCCAACTCCTCTCTCTTCTTCTGGCGAAACGGCCATCACTATTGAAGAGTGGAGAGAAGCCTCATCGAGACTGATATCTATGCTGGGAAAGTACATGAACATAGGGTTTGGCACGCCTGGTGAAAGGGATCATATCACACGGATTTGGAAGTGCCATTTCGACAACATTATCAATCGTCCCGATTTTTCAAAAATCTTTCCATTGTATGCCAAATATGACATCTACATCAAGCAGATGTGGACGACGCGCTCAATGAATTTTAATCCCGCAAAATTTCAGTCGGACATCTGGGATGACATTAGACATTTGTCCATCAGGGCGGAACTGAGCGCTATGAAAGATACCAAACAATCGGCCTCTGTCGCCCACAAGTCTGATCGTTCCTTTCGCTGCCCTACCTCGCCGAAAGATGGTGATAGCCGCTCAGAACCAAAGCTCTGCTCGGATTCAAGTATCTCCCACCCACGCTGCATTACATGCGGTTCACGTGACCACAAATCCAGAGGTTCTACCTGTTCCCCAGTCTGGCTCGTCAGACAGCCTGACGGTCGAACAAAGAGCCCTAGCGACGTCATCATATGTTACGGGTATAACGGGCCCAACAAATGTTCTGTCTCATCCTGCAAATTCCTTCACGTTTGTAGTTTGTGCGGAACTGCAGAGCATTCTGCTCAATCCTGTACTAAGGTTTGAGATGTTCCCGATCATCACTCCACTTCTCTGGGAGAAGTGGCAAGACCTCCTTTCGAGTGCTGGCGTCCTCGAGGAGTTCGCAGATGTACCGAAAGGCATCTGTTTCGGTTTTCGTATCAGTGTCAAGAACGCTCTTTCTTCTACTTCCACTCCTCCCAATCATCCCTCTGGTCTGGAGAACTACGAGATAATTGATACCTACTTCAAGAAGGAGCAAGCAGCCGGTCGCGTTTCCCTCCCTTATGCTAGAGCAGACCTGGAGTCTCGCATATGATTCTTTCAGACTGGCCCTCTGGGTGTATTCTTTCGTACTCCTACTGCAAAGCCCCGAATTACTCAAGACCATTCCTTCCCTTGTAACGACCCTTGTGTATCTTCAGTAAACTCTCAAATTGATGCCGCCGAATTTTGCTGTGACTGGTATTCCTTCCATGACTGCTATAGAATTGTCGCCAAAGCCCCTCCAAGAACACAAGCAGCCGTCTTTGACGTCGATGCTGCCTTTCGCAGGATTCCCATCGCACCTGAGGATCGTCCCTTTCTCTGCATTCTCCTTGCAGATGGTACAATATGTATCGACCACGTAGCTTGTTTTGGCTGCACAAGTGGACCAGGCATCTTCGGTCGTGTTGGTGATGCTATTGTAAAAATCTTCTATTTTCATGGCATCGAAGACCTAATCAAGTGGGTCGATGACTTTGTATTCTTCCGCTACGCCTTTTTCAATAAAATCTCCCATGAATGGGAATACAAATATGATGCGTCTCTTGTCTGGAGCATTGCGGAAGCCCTCGGATGGCCATGGGCTCCTGCAAAATTCTTCAATTTCACGTACTTCTTCGCCTATGTCGGTTTCACCTGGGACATGGATCAGAAAATTGTCTACCTCGCGACCGAGAAATGCCAAAAATTCATAGACCGTCTTACTCCTTGGGTCGCTAATGCGATGGTAACCAAAACCAATTGTGATGTTTTAGTAGGAACCCTAAACCATTGTGCGCTCATCCTACCAGACGGTCAGTCTCACCTTCTGTCTCTCTATCGCCTATCTGGTTCCTTCAAGAACTGCCACCATCTAGCCAAGCACCGAGTATCAGCCACAGTCGCATCTGATGCAGCCTGGTGGCGTGATCGATTATCCGCAGAACGTTGTGAGATGAAAATCTGGGAGCTACCTCCTGCATCACCAAATCAAATCTTTGTTGACGCCTCCACTTCATGGGGCATTGGTTTCGTTCTAGATGGCAAGTGGCTCGCCTGGAAGCTAAAGCCAGGCTGGAAAGCAGATGGTAGGGATATTGGCTGGGCCGAAATGGTAGCGGTTGAGCTAGCTGTTACCGTCTTGATCGCGTTCAGCCTCAGATCAGTCCATTTCATCCTTCATTCAGACAATAAAGGTGTCTGTGGTGCCACTGCCGGTGGAAAATCTCGTAACCCAGAACAAAACAACATCCTGCGCCGTACAGTAGAGCTGTTCCGCGACAACGATATATGGTTTTCCATCAAGTGGGTATCTACCCTTGACAACCTCGCAGATGACCCATCACGGGGCAAACTACCTCCAATTGCAGACATCATTCCTGTTATTCCCATCCATCCTTTTCATCTCAAACAGTTTGTCGAAAAACCTGTTCGCAAAGAAACCTATAATCTGTACAAATTGAAAAACGTCTAGTATCCCTTTTCCATACAAAATTTTCCTATCTGTACTACCTGTCTTTCAATATGTCTAGTCGTGTGTATATTCAGCTTAAAAATATGTGCATGAGCGCTTGTTATCTCCCATCACCCATGCCTTCAACCGCCCTCTCTCCCAGCGAATTCAATGCTTTGGCGGATTCACTTCTCCAAACCTCCAAATTCAACACACCACATTTACAAAATCCTATGCTCGAACCTCTATGCCCTCCGGCCAGTAACCCAAACCTATATCTGAACCTTCCCCCTCACATCATATCAAATGATATTCATCGGAAGATGGCCAATGCTATTGATAGCGCATGGGCACCTTCTACTTGAAGAAAATACTCTAACGGTGTCCATCTATTCCTAAAGTTCTGCACTACCCAAAACATTGCGCTTCACTACTGCCTTCCAGCGAGCGAATTTCTCCTCTGCGCATTTGCAGCCTCTAGCATTGGCCTGCACACTGGGACTACAGCCAGAGGCAACCTCTCAGCTGTGCGTGCCTGGCATATTACCAATAATCTCCCTTACGCTGGCCAAAATAGCCTCCGCCTTAGCTATACTCTGAAAGGTGTTGAGAATGCTCGGCCAGGATCATCTCACAAACCAGTGCATCCTCCGGTTACAAGGGAACTACTCAATTACCTCTCTCAAGATCTTGACCTCTCAGATCCCCTTGATGCAGTAGTAAACACTTGCGCTACATCAGCTACTTGGGGTCAAGCACGCCTAGGAGAGCTCCTTTCACAAACCCAATCATTCTTCAATCCATCCTATACTCCTACCATTTCCAATCTACTCCCCTCTTCGACTCCTGCCGGTTCACGAATGCTTCACCTGCCAAATACAAAAACTACAGGCAAAAAGGGCGCAAACATTATGATCTGTCGTCAATACGTCGGCGCAGATCCCATTGAAGCGTTGAGAAATCACCTCAGCATCAACAAAATCCCTCAGGATCTTCCTCTATTCTCGTACCGAACACCTAGCGGCCTCATCTGCCTTACGAAGAAAAAGTTTCTCCAGAGATACAACAACATATGGAAGAATCATGGCTTACCATCTATCACTGGCCATTCATTTCGTATCAGAGGCACAACCGAACTGCTTATATGCGGAGTACATCCAGACATGGTCAAGATGATGGGTAGATGGTCCTTGGACGCATTCCTATCCTACTGGCGGTCTCTTGAAATTGTCGCACCACTTCATACTGAATATCTTCCATCCAACACTCTCGCCCTATCAAATCATGCCTGATCCTTCTCTATTCTTTCAGACTCGTCCCTTTGGGTGATCGCTCGGTTTTCCTCTCGTTGTGCCTTTCGGCTTGGTCTTCGTCCTGTGGGTGGTTCTCAGTCCACCTCGCAGCGCACCCCAGGTCCTCTCCGCTCCCCTAGTTAGTTTTGTACTAGTTTTGGATTTCGGACTGGATTCCTCACCCAAACACGGACAGTAGCATCTGACGCACTTGTGTACTCACTCTACCACTCTATACACACTGTACTGCCACAAAGCACGAATATGCACTGACCTCATGCCTGATGATCACCTTTATTTAGTATATTCCTTTCTTCACATTTCCTTTCTCCCTTGCGCTATGCACATTATCACCTTATCATTGCCTGCATGCTCAGCGCATCCAATTTACGTCCCAATGTAGTAATACACAGCCACCTGTACCATTTAGTATATATATTGAAATAAACAAGTAACAGACTTTCCAGTCTGTTATCTCAGGATTACCACCATATCTATGGGGCTTCCTTCTAAGATGGCTTTCTGGTGACCTCTCTCCACTCTCTTCCCTCTTATCTTGCTCCTCTAACCTTTTGCTTCATCTTCTGGTCTTGTATCTTTATAGGATAACCAGTACTTTATTGTATTTGGTGTCACCCTGACACCAACATGGGAGCCCATCCAAATTATGGGAGATAAGCCACCCCATTACCGAGTGTACACCCCTCCAACGAGACATCACTTTTAATGTCTTGCAATTCCTGGAATTGACTCACAGGGCTACTAGCCCTATTAACCACAGTGATGCAGAAGAATATTCCGACCTTGGTCAGAGTAACCCGAGAAGAGAGAAGCAATCCCCTGTAGATAGACAGGCACTGGCTCCCTGGTCATGACACTCGGAAAGCGCAAGAGCACCCTCTATACCATTGGTATACAACTTGCCCACATGTAGGAAAACACCTTCAATAGGTGGTGGATCAGCAACCAGTATGGTTGCCAATCAGACCGAGGGTCTAATAGACCCAATAGACACTCTGGTTAAAAACTGAATAAATAGACAGTTTGACAGTTTGGAATCAAAAGTCCACACAGATATGGAGCAGCACAGAGCTGCAAGAAAAAAAGGCAAATCCACGTTACAAGCATGTATAGATGAACTAGAAGCTCTAGATAACCGTATAGAGGTCCAATAAGACAGTTATTTAACTGAGCTAAATTAGATAAGATCTGATTACAACAAGGAATACGCTCTAGAAGAGTGTCGGAAGGCCAGTAGGCAACAAGTCTTACCAGCTAAACCAGCTGTGAGCACTATAGTGCTGATTGGCCCATACATAAGCCCTCTGACTACGAGGGAATCCATGCATACCTCTAATGTGTCTCAGCCTGCCAGTCTGCAGGAAATAACCACTAAGACTGCTAGGCAGTCCGAAGTTAATTCCAGCAATGGAATATTGTATAGGCCAGTAGCCAATACAAGTGAACTACAACAAGAAGCTATTTCAGCTTTATACATAGAACATACAATATTTGCAAAGAGCAAATTGATGATGACTGGTTGATTAGACCAGCAAACCCGCTGACAGCAGGAAGAATTGGTAGAAGATTACCATAGACGTATAAGCGAGATAGCTCAACAGTCCATCTATGACGATATGGCTATGGCCAATAAACAGCCTATAGCTGAAACTATTAAACATAGATGACAAGCTTCTCAGCAGAAGCCATTAATGTTTAATGTGTCTACGTTAATAACCGGACACAATGTGCCTGCATCCATAAGCACAAGTCGTGCTAATATTCCCCACAGAATGGTTCAAACAAACCATTGATACCAATGATGTCAATGCTGACATATAGACGTTTGACAACATAGTATGAGCATTAAAAGAATGTTTTGTTCATCAATCCTCTAGCCAGGATGCAGCAGACAAGTTTGATGCATTAATACAGAACAAGTCAATTGTCATGACGTGACTTTTACCCCTATCTAGTTTCCTTTTCCGAACATTCTTTCGTCCTATTTCGGACATTTACACAACCTTTAAACAATTGCAACATGGACATTCCCACCAATTCTTTTATTATATCTTCTTTGATCACAAGGCATAACAACTGTATTCCGCTCCGGACTCGGCCTGCCACATGGGAACTCCACCAATCTATTTCCATCCGCAACCGATCGGGTTTCGTTCTAATCCCCATTTGGACTAATGATGACAAGGCACACCATTCCCAACTCGCTTCCGGATTCTGGACCCACAAACGATCGATCACACTTCTATCGATCGATCACCAGATAAACCTGACAGCCGCCAATCATTATTTCGGTCCATAGCCTTGCCCATAGCCTTACCCATAGCCTTTCGATCGCAAGGCTATCCCGCTATCCCGGTCCACAAACATGCACCGACCTCATGCCTGATGATCACCTTTATTTAGTATATTCCTTTCTTCACATTTCCTTTCTCTCTCGTGCTGTGCACATTATCACCTGACCATTGCCTGCAAGCACAGCGCATCCGATTCACATCCTAATATAGTAAGTACACAGCCACTGTAATATTTAGTGTATATATTGCAATAAATGAGTAACAGACTCTCCAGTCTGTTATCTCAGGATTACCACCAATAATCTTCGTGGCATCTAAGTCATAGCTTTCTGGCGACCTCTCTCCTCTCTCTTCCCTCTTATCCTCCTCCTCTAACCTTTCGCTTCATCCTCTGATCTTGTATCTGTACAGGATAACTAGTACTTTGTTGTATTTGGTGTTGCCCTGACATCAATCGTAATAGAATTCTACAATTCTTTACAGGCATTTGCCCAATATATGGTAGAATTACCAGATAAATATCACATTAGAAGGTGATTCCTAGTTGGTCTAAATGACCACATATCCAACAGGATATTAGAAAATGGCTATACAGCCGAACAATCTACTATAGATGACCTGTTAAGGGTCACACAGCAGATAGACGAAGCTCAGTCTTATGCAAGCCGAGGAAAATCGAGCACAAGCTCAAATAATACAAGTAAACCCTCGACAAATAGTAGTAGCCTTACAGCTACTGTAACTAAATATCAGCCTCAAAAGCTGTCATACAAATCCAATGGATATACGAAGAAGCCAAATAGTTGGCCCTTCATCAACAAAACCACTAATGGTTCAGCACCATTTAGTAAAGAACCTAATCGGTCTAATCAACAGCATACACCTGCATCTGGGAACACCCAGGCTCCTTCTAAAAAACCTAAGTTGACCAACAAGTCAAACTTGAGGTGTTACTGTTGTAACAGTCTTGGACATATAGTCCCCAACTGCCCTCACCTGGCACAGCCTAGAGCAGCAGTAGCTCAAATCATTTGAAAACAATGATGAAGACCCAAGATTGGGTAATTTGCTTGAAGGTGAACAATATGATCCCGAATTGTACTTGGAAGAGGACATGGAAGTCCACGAGATTGATCCTGACCAGTTAGATGGTCAAGGACATGTTGAAAACATGGACAACTATGCGGGTGATAGCTCCAATGGATATAGTCCAGATAACATGGGCTATCAACCCGACAAAGAGGAACAGCACGTATCCTCATATGCATCAGTGGTAATACCACTTGAACCTCAATATGAAGCACACACATGTGCAGCAACTACGCTGTCTGATGCACCTCTTACAGTGTATAGGATGTGAGTATCATGCAAATCGTTCCCTGGCGAACAGCCAGAAAGAAACTTTGAGAAACCACTCTCACTCAGCGGATATATTTATATCAACGGATATAAAGTGCATGTCCTGATAGACACTAGCTGTACCACAGACATGGTATCCCCGGACTATCTAGACACTATGGGTGAAATACCCTTTGAACTGGAAAACCCAGTAGGTCTGCAAATAGCAACCTGAGGCAGCCGCTCTCAAATTAACTATGGCTATAGAGCCAAGCTAGAAATAGGCAAATTTAATGCTGAACACTACATAGATGTAGTGAACCTAGACTAGTATGATATCATACTGGGATCAGGATTTATGCACAAGCATAAGATTGTACTTGACTTCAGAGAAGAAAAACACACAGCGTTTATAATAAATGGTGAACGCCATGTTGAGCATACAGGCAACTTTGGTTCCCCAAAAGGGGGGAAGAAGCTAATACAGCTATATAAACCACCAATGGTGGACATGAAAGTCGAAGCTAATATGGCTTCTACGATAAAAAGAACTGTCAACACGGTCATAGCCCAAAAGGCTATTAAAAATAATATTGCCAGCAAAGGCAAAGAGAAAGAAATGGTCGTAATTAGGCCACAGGCTAACTTGGAAATGCCAACAAAAAAGGCTAAACCACCCACAGCTATGCTGGCTAAACTTCACCACAATGCAGTAGCAGGACCCAGCAAGGATCCAAAGCTGAAGTGACTTGAAGGTCATGATGAAAAGCTAATGGCATTTAATGGCAAAGTGCTGAGTGAACAAGTGAATGCACAAGTTCACAATAAACATACTGGCAGACAGCCATTAATAGACACGAAAATTTGTGCAAGACTGATCCAAGATTGGACAGAGAGCATAAGGACCTAACAGTCCCAGTGCCTCTAGAAATACCTCCCATGCGGGAAATTTTGCATGAAATAAATTTCATCAACGAAAGCTATAAGCCTTCCTACCACATGCTGAGATGTCTGGATGTGCTCTGCCCTGAGCTAGTTGAGAAAGTAGCCTGGTATGAAAAGGCTGGATGGTGGAAGCGAACCACTACAGATAGTGCAGCACCACTATTATGTGTCTATAAGAAAGACCGATGGCTAAGAACTGTAGTAGATGTGCGCAAGCACAATGAGAACACCATAAAGGATGTTACTCCTTTCCCAGACCAAGACGGTATCTGTCATGATGTGGCTCACGACATGTACCATACTAAACTAGATATGTCTGATGCGTACAAACAAGTACACATCAGAGAATCAGACGTGCCCCAAACAGCATTCTCTACCATATTTGGTACCTTCATGAGCTATGTAGTTCAACTAGTGTTCCCAAAGTTCAGTTTGGTCTGGTTTTGGCCTCTTTTTTGAAACCCCAAACCAAACTTTGGAGTTTGGTTCAGCCAAAGTTCAAACCAAACCTTGTAGTTTGGCTCCAAAGCAGTTTGGTTCAGGTTTCAAACCTGAACTCTTACCATATATGGTAATTGGTTTGGTTCTCAAGGGGTTTTTGGCTAAACCAAACTCAGAGTTCAGTTTGAGTTTGCCAAAATCCCAAACCAAACCCAAACTTCAGAGTTTGGTTTGGGTTTGAACTGAGTTTCAACAGTTTCAAACTGAACTTTGGGAACACTAAGTTCAACAGGGCGATTGCAATGCGCCCTCTATGTTTCAACATTTAATGATGTTTATATTCCATGAATATATAGGATGATTTGTCCATGTATATCTCGATGATATATTCATAGCCTAGAGGATCATGAAAAACATCTACAGCTTGTCTTTGACAAGCTGCGTGAAAGTCACTTATTTTTAAGTGCTAAAAAAGTGGACTTATACTCCACAAGAATGGACTGTTTAGGCCATATAATCACCGATGAAGGCATATTGCCCAATGAGAACAAGCTCAAACACATTTGCAAATGGCAAAGGCCAAGAGATTATAATGACATACAGCATTTCTTGGGACTGGTGCAATACCTAGCCTAGTGTTGCCGCGGCTGTGGCTGCAGGCCGGCTGCCAGCCACGAGCCGGGCCGATTTCTAGCCAGCCGGTCACCAGCTTGGCTAAGGCTGCGGACCGGCTCATGGCTATGGCTGTCAAAAATCCAAGCCGCGAGCTGCCAGCTAAGCCGTTGTATATATATGTATACTATTATTTTAATTATATTACATAGTATACTAGTGATAATTATTAATAGATGATTTTTCAGGCTGTGGACTGACTTTTGCAATTTGTTCAGCCCACAGGTGTGTTTGTTTTCACACACACTTGGCCTCAGCCACCAAATTCAAACTCAGCCACCCACCTCAAGGCTCCACCAACCGCTCGAGAAAGCGGTAACCGCGGGCAAACAAAGTAAGCAAACATTTATTTACATATTGATTTAATGTACTGTATATATATATAGGTACACTTCATGGTTAAATGCGAGACAACGCATCTGACGCGGCACCCACCACCACCACCAGAACCGACCCCACACTCTTCAAGAGAGCGCGGGGCATTCAAATTTATTACTATAAACTACATACATGCCAGCAGAGCCAGTGAAATGCTGGCTCTGGCCAGTAAATATTTTTAAATAGAAAAATAATATTTTTTATAATATATACCGGCTGCGCGCCGACTGTAGACGACCACAGCCAGCTGTATATGGCTCGTGGCTATGGCTGGCGAATAATGGGTAAATTAGCCAGCCACAGCCGCAGCTAACTTAGCCAGCAGGCAGCTAAGCCAGCTGCGGCAACACTAATCTAGCCCAATTTATGCCAGGTATATCCGCATATACGAGCCCTCTATTGGGTGTGACCCATAATCATCGGCCCTTCATATAGACTCTATTACATGAAAAGTGTTTTGAAATGATTAAAATCATTACATGTAATACTCCAATATTAAAGCCGGTGGATACACAAAAACCTGACCCTATCTGGGTCGTATGTGATGCCTCCACAAGGGGCATTGGAGCATTTTACAGTCAAGGACCGGAATGGTGCAAAACACATCCAGCTGGATTCTTATCCAAGAAATTTACACCAGCTCAGTGTAATTATCATATGTGGGAACACGAATTAATAGCCATATTAGAGGCTTTAGTCAAATGGGAAGATAAACTCATTGGATGACAATTTATCGTGGTAACTGATCATAAGGTGTTAACCTTCTTCAAATTGAAGATACGCATGTCTGATAGACAGACTCGATGGTGGTAATTCTTATCCCGCTTTGAATATGATTTAGTTTACACCAAAGGAACCTTGAATAAGCACAAATAGACCCTAGTGGGGACTTCACAACAGAAAACCGTAAAAATGAATTAAAGTCAGGTTTCCCCGAACCAATCATCATAGTAGCACGAGGAAAGATGATAGCTAGACCTGCTATTCAACTCGTTAAAACAGTGCCAATTCTTAGAGAAATCAAGTGATTTAATGGCTCAATTAGGCCAATATTATAAAGAGGATAGCATCCTCAATAAAATAATTGCAGCTCCCGCACAATATGCAAGCTATTGGCTTGACAGCCAAAAGTTATACACGACCAGCCGTGAAAACAAAACAGTATTGTGTGTTCCAGACACATTATGGAAGGGGAGGAGGATCCCTGAAATAATAATTGATAACACTCACAGCATGTTAGGCCATATAGGCCATGATAAGACACTAAGATACCTTAGAAATTGGTTCTGGTGGCCCAAAATTATACGTGATACGACTGCGTTTTGTGAATCATGTAGCAAATGCCAAATGATAAAGACAAGTAATCAGCACCCAGTGGGACTGTTACATAGTCTGCTGATACCTAATCGGCCATGGGCCTCAGTAGGCATTGATTTTGTAGGCATTGATTTTATGGGACCACTCCCTGAAAGCAACAGATACAACTACATAATGGTAGTCAGATGCCGATCAACCTCCATGCTACACTTGATAGCTACCATTATCACAGTGAAAGCCACAGAAGTAGCTGAACTCTACTATAGAGAAATAGTCCGTTTGCATGGATTACCAGAATCAATAGTCTCTGACCAAGACTCTAAGTTTACTTCCAAATTTTGGAAGGAATTACACTATATTACTGGTGGAAAGCTGCTCATGTCTACAGCATTTCATCCTCAAACAGATGGTGCTACGGAACGTTCAATATGTTCGATTAATCAGGCACTCCACGCCTTCGTAAACGATAATCAAACCAATTAGAATGACAAACTGTCATCCATAAAGTTTGCATTCAACTCTACAGTGGATAGTTCATCGAGCTTTGCACCCTTTGAGCTGAATGGCGGCTGGATGCCGACCATGATCAACAATCCTATATTGGATACACCCTACAAAGGCATTAGACAATTCACTGAACAAGCGGTACAGAACCTTGAGGCAGCTCATGATGCTATAATAGCTAGTCACATAACTCAAACCTATCATGCTAATGCACATAGAAGGGACGATCCTATAGGCAGTAAAGCCTACCTTTCTACAAAGAACTTAAACTTGCCGAAAGGCAGGGTATGAAAGTTATTGCCCAAATTTATTGGGCCATATACGGTGCTTAATAGCAACCCTCCAAAATCTACCTATACAATAGAACTACCAGATGAACTCAATATACAACATGTCCACCCGACGTTCCATGTAAGCCTGTTAAGGCTCCATCAACCTAATCATGATGATTTATTCCCTAAGAGGGAGGCCAATGCGTTTTACGACTTTGGTGCGGACCCAGAACACGAATGGGTCGTGGATGAAATAGTTGACCATAAATGGTCCCCCAAATTATCATTTAAGATTAAGTGGGCCTATGGTGATTACACCTGGGAGCCTTTAGCTGCAGTGGCTGAGCTATCGGCTCTTGACCGTTATCTAGAACTCCATGGAGTATCTGTACCACAGAAGTTATCCTGGAACAAGCACACTGAGAGTGTGACAAGTCGCAACTGAGCGAATACCAAATATGGTAGTGTGGCAAATGCCCACCAAATACAGCAATGTGGCAAATACCCACCAAACACAGTAATGTGGCATTCAGACTCTGATGCCCACAGGTATAAAAAAGTTGATTACAGTTCTGCTGTAATCCTCTTAACTTACCATCCACTTGTCCTACTGAAGCCCTTGCTGATCGCCCAGTTGTGGGTCCAGCTTGCAGTCCCATTCCCACTCATGCAGTAAAAAAAAGGCCTAATAGCCAAAATATCCAGTCCTTCGGGACATCATTCTTGCTCTTCATGTCATAGACACAAAGAAACTCCTACCATCGCGAGCCTAATGGCTCGTGTCTTGCCTCCAATAGAGGTGGACCCCATGCTGCACCCACTAGTGCACCCGAAAAGATGCCATGCATGCATTGAATATATCACCCACCTGGTGGCACAACATGATAATGGGGCTACTGAAGCCCTATATTAAAAGCAACACGCCTATTGTGTCATGATACGTCAATTCATTTACCTTTTCCTTTACCTTTTCTCTATATTCCTTCACTACACGC
>QLPF01019087.1:12507-23967 GCA_003314045.1 Hygrophorus pudorinus | reverse complement strand
GGCTGAGTGTGTGCAGAAACAAACACACCCGTGGGCTGAACAAAGTGCAAAAGTCAGTACTATGCAATATAATCAAAATACTAGTATATGTATATAAGCCGGCTTAGCTGGTGGCTCGCAGCTTCAGATTTTTGACAGCTATAGCCGCAAGCCAGTGCACAGCCTTAGCCGAGCCAGTGACTGGCTGGCTAGAAATCAGCCAGGCTCATGGCTAGCAGCCGGCCTATGGCAGCAGCTGCGGCAACACTAGGTCAGCCCGATAGGTCACCACAATAGACGGCCGAAGATAAGACAAGGTGCTGTAATTCCCTGGAGGTATGGAGCTCAAACACCTTCTGCCCCCCCCCCCCAACTTGAGACTGACCAGGGCTCATGAAGTCAGAATCATACATGGTATCCTCTATGTGGGATGTTCGAAGCTGATCAGGGATGTACCACTAGTGATACCTCGGGGATGGGCCCGGGAATGGAGGATCAGACAGGATGAGCTTGTCAACCTCTTCATCGGTGAGAATTTCAAGTTGTTACATACTTGTACCTGATAATAATTGTGATAGCTGAACAATTTTGATGTTGAAATCAGAGGTGAAAAACTTGCCTAGGGTGGTTGGAAGGTGAGGGGCGATAGTAAAATTGTTGAAAAAAAAGAAGACAGCTTTGGCAGCGGTGATAGCATGATGCAAACTCTCGTATAGTGTTGAGAGGGTCATTTGGAGGTGCAGAGAGGCTGCCCAGAGGGCACCAATGTGTACGACTTCGATATTGGAGTGTAGTGTTGGGGAAGTTTGGTTCCAAACTGTTTCAAACTCAGTTTAAACTGAAACCAAACTGCACAGTTTGGTTTAGGTTTGGGAAAATCTGGAAAAAAACAAATGGTTTGGTTTCTGGTTTGGCCATTTTGAAAATTCCCAAACCATCTCAAACTTAGTTTAAACCAAACCAAACTGCCAAAAAAATATTCTTCTTGAAAGATCTAACTAGCCTGTAATATGACAAAAATAACACAATACACTGACAACAAGACTTCAAACTTGTTTCAAACTTGGTTTCAAACTCAGTTTAAACTGTTGTCACACTATTTAAGACATCCCAAGACAAGTAGACTTCCAAACTCCAAGTTTAATGTGATCGCAAACCACTTTAAACAGTTTGGTTTGGTTTAAAATTGAGTTTGTCTATCAGATATCCAAGTATACTTCAAAACTCCAAGTTCAACACAACCCCACAGTTTGGTTTGGTTTAAACTTGGTCTAAACTGAGTGTAAACCAAACCAAACCATTTAATTGTTAAGATTTCTTAAGTGGTTTTGAATGGTTTAAACCAAGTTTAAACCAAACCAAACCGATTCAAACGGTTTGGGAAATTTTGGCTGAAACCGAACCATTCGGTTTGCAGTTTGGCCAAAATGGGCTCAAACCAAACCAAACCAAACTTCCCCAACACTATTGGAGTGTAAGGGTAATATCCAATGTTCCCACACACCTCTTTAGGCAACCATTGGGGACCTCCAGGCCTCCAGGTCGCCTCCACTAGCCCTCCAGAGCACATGGGATCCTTGGCCAATCAGAATGTGAATATATCTGCTCCCCAACAGTAACTCGCACTATATATGTTCTACCTCATATACTGACATTTTTAAGTGACAGATATTACTTTTTATACCACCCCTACATACCTGCCACTTGGACTTGGCGAGTTATGATGCAAGAAATTTTTCAATTTTGTCATGCACATTCAAGGCCAATTGCTAACACAGTCAGTATTTCTTCTTACCCTGTCATCATGGGTCGCCGTGCAAAGTATCTAACTGCTGTAGCTCGCATTCACAAACAGACATACATGGCAACACCTCAGTGAGTTTGATTAAGAACCTACTTAATACCACCTCTAATAACTTAACAGTGGATGGGAGGTACGCTTGGTGTCCAGGTAGACTATGTACTGGAGAGAGCATGGTTGTCTGACCTCGGGGTATGGAAGAACGGGCCACCGTATACGATTGACTGCACAGATACTACAAGCAGGCAGGAGTGTTATTTCACAGAGAGGTTGGTGGAAGTGATGCATGGCGTTAGACTATGTGAACAGCAGGAAAAGGATGAGCCACAACACTGTGAGTTCGCCCAGGACAATCTGACGAAGGCTTTGGAGCACCTAGCCATCAAGGTGACTGAAATGGTGGTGCAATGGAATAGGTGGAACCTTTTCATAGAGAACTACAGTGCCGGTCACAGAGAAATGACAATGGCAAAGCTGTACTTACAATGGCATGCGCGAACTACTTACCATGTGTACAACTTACTGTTCCTCTGATGACAAGCAGTGCCGTGGACATTCTAAATTGATAGCTGGGAGACTACAAATGAGCTTGACAAGATAAGTACAAATGGTCAACATGTCCTTCTCAGTGCACCCTGGTACATGATGTCCTCACAGAACGGCTGTGACACACACCAGAACCCAAACACCACAATCATGAGTGTTTGTTTGTTGTGCATGAATGGATACCAGTTGGGTGGTCCAACCTTCACTGATTACATGGAGCGGGTGGCGTTCTGGTTGGTGAGGGTGATCATGTGTATGATGAGGGTCCAGCCCTTCCAGTGACTTAGTCCATCTAAGATGGGGGAGCGGACGGTGACAAAATCACGTTAGAGATGGGCCAGCAGACATCGGCCGATATTAGAATTGTAATAAATGATGGGTTGGCCGATACAATTATTGTAGTCGTAAATGATGGGTCGGCTGACAATAGTATTGTAGTCATAAGCAATGGATCAGCCAAGATTAGCATTGTAGTTGTACAAGATAGGTCAGCCGATAATTAAATTTCCCATTGGAGATGGGTGGGCCCATATTGGAGTTTCTCATTGGAGATGGGTTGGCCGATAATGCATTTTCCCATTGAAGATGGGTTGGCCAATATTTGAATTTCCCATTGGAGATGGGTCAGCCAATAATGCATCTTCCCATTGAAGATGGATGGGCCGACAATAGTATTGCAGGATGGGTCGGCCGATATGTGAGTTTCCCATTGGAGATGGGTGGGCCCATATTGGCGTTTCTCATTAGAGATGGGTCAGCCGATAATACATCTTCCCATTGAAGATGGGTGGGCCCATATTGGAGTTTCTCATTGGAGATGGGTCAGCCAATATTTGAGATGCCCATATAAGAGGGATTGGCTGGCAAGGCATGTTCCCATTTCATGAGCTTAGCATGGGCACCTTGGGCTTGGTATGGTGTTCAACTACTGCAATTGTGTGCTCAACTTTTAGGTGTTACTTTTTACAGTCCTGATCGGCTCAGCTTCACATCGGTGGCCCCACACTCTACTAATACCCCCACCAATTCATTCCAAATTCCATGTCGGTATTTCATACTATATCTCCGTATTGAGTTCAACTACTGTAATTGTGGACCGAAGTGAACACTTTAAGTTGTCATATGTTTGTGTTACAGCCCTGACCAGCATGGCTCAGTATCGGTGCCCCACACTGTACTAATATCCCCACAGATGCATTCCAAATGCCATGTCGGTATTTCATACTATATCTCAGCATGCTGTAATTGTGTACTGAATTCACCAGTGTAAGTTGTCATATATTTGTGTTTACAGTCCCGATCGGCTCGGCTCGGCATCAGTGCCCACACACTCTACTAACATGCCCACAGATTCATTCCAATAGGTGGGCTGATATTTCTGTTTGTTGTTGAAGATGGATCTGCTGATATGTCACTGTCTTATTAGACATTGATCAGCTGCCATTGAGGATGATGAATAGGTTGATAATGTATAAGATGAGTTGGCCGAAAACCCATTTTCCCATCAGAAATAAAACACCCAAGATTAAAGTATCTCCCTGCAGATGGGTTGTTGGATGAATCATTTTTTCATTAGAGTTGAATGTTCTCCTGGGAGATGGGTCAGCCAATCTGTCTGTTTATGTTGGAGATGCATCTGCCGATGTCAATGCTTCAGCCTCGGTGTGTATTGATCAATGAAGCTGGCTGAGCAGGTCTACCCCCCACTATCTCTTCACCTGAGCTGCTATCATCATCACTATCTTCCCCACACAAGGTCCTCATATAAATCATCCACCTGAACATGTTAATGTCTTTCTCTCAGCTCAGTTGCAATCACAGTTTGCTGACTATGCATCAGCATCCACTTAATCTGCTAGACTCAGGTGTTGGGGGATCAGGTTGTGATCATATAAAATTATAATGCTACATCTCTATATGTATCCGGTACGTGAGCTCTTATGCTTCTCCTTCTTTTCCTCCACCTCTCTGCACCTCCTGATCAGATTGTTGATTTGTTGCATTGCCTGCTGTTGGACCCATAGAATTTACTGGGACCGATCCATGTCTTGCACGAGCAAGGCGGTTTGAATGTAGTGGGCGTCTGACACCTGCAGCAAAGCTGTCTCAGCCAGATATTCGGCATCAACATCCTGAACAAGTGGTGGGAGGTTATGGAAGGGGTGTATGCCTGGCCTTGGTAGGGGATCCTGGAGGTCAGTGCCCCAATGACTTAACGGGGGTTCCAAAGACAAGTCATTGTCATCTTCATCGTCCTCTTCATATTTAGCATCAACGCCCTGAACAGTGTCCCGATGAGTTATCAGGGGTTCTAATGACATGTCATCATCATCGTCATCGTCATCAGCCTCTTTATTGTTGGGGAGGGCCGGACCTCTGACAGGCAGCCACAACAACAAGTTGTCATTGTCTTCATCCAGTATCATGTCGATGTCATTGCTTCCACAAGTACCTGAGGGGAATGTAAGAACACTTCCTGCTCATAACATGAAAAACTCACCTGGCAGTTGCAACAGTTTGCCGAAACCGAAATCATTCTCATCTTCATCATTGATGGTCTGAGCAGCTGAGACAGATGTAAGCACTGATTCATCCATAACGTGAACGCACAATGCACCAGCTGGGTCACCAAAACTGAAATTGTCATCATCTTCAGCATCTACATCGATGACCATGGGGTTAGTGGGATGAGGATCGGCCCATGCAAAGTCATGTGCTGAATCTGGAAGATTTATATTTTGAACGGCTATGATGATGACACTTTAATAGCACTCACCTAATGATTTCACATTGGCTGCCAGTGACGGGATGGTAGTCTGTTTTGGGTCTGAGTCGTCCAACAGGAAGTGGACTCGTTTTGAGGTGGAAGCAATGCTTTCTGTGGATGTTGGGCATCAGCTGCATGAACTGGGCAACAGAAAGAGAGACTTATAGGCTGAGGTTGATTGTGGGACTTGCATTGCATCAAGGGTTTTGGTAGCAGTAATGGGCAATGATGAGTCCTGATAGATAAAACATGGAAGCAGCCACGTGATTCGATGTTGATTTATTTTTATTTTTATCAGTTAATTGTTTCTTTCTTGGCACCATCACAATCCCCTCAAAGGCACTCACTCACCGCTCACTACAGTTGACATGGCCCACTCACGTATCATGGGACACCTGAATTGCCCAATGCTCCACATAGAAGGCAACCAACAGCATCTATACAAGTATGTGCACCGATGGATGAGGCTGGTCGCCGGTGAGCAAAAAGCAGGAGAAGACGAGCAGCAGGAGCTGCAAAATATGTTGAGGATCAAATTCATGAGTCGGAAATGTTATGAATATCCCATTTCTTCTGACATCAATTGTAGAAACATGTCTGGGGCCTCATCAAGGACATGTCCGTACAGCACAAGCACGATCTGTATGTACCAAGGATCGTCCTCAGCGTGCATGCAGCCCTGGTCCAGGCATGTGAGGACAACAAAATGATGGACTTTGCCTCTGTTTCCTGGGGCGATCCCAGGATAGTGACCGGCACACATTACCAGGCCTGATCACAAACACCAGTTTTCGACACAGGCAGTGACAAGTGGCTGGAAGGCGGCACAGCCTCCACTCCACGGGCCTCAGCCACCGAGGACAGCCGTGAGACATTGATGGCCGTGCCTGCTGTGAAGATGGAGGAGGGGAAGCCCAACATTCCTAAAGCTGGTGCAGACTCAGACAGGGTGGAAGTCAAAGAGAAGAAGGAAGAGGAGAAGGTACAGATGGAGAAAGACAAGAGGGACAACAAGGACATTGTCATGAAGATGTCAGAGAAGGCCAAAGGGAAGCAGAGAGAGGTGGTGGAGATGGTGGAGATGGTGGAGGTTGACGAGCAGACGACCGAGGAGGAGACCAAGACTATGCCGGTCTTGAAGACACCGGAAGGGCTGAAGGAGGTGAAGGGGACAGCACAGAAAGATGCAGAGGGGTTGAAGGGACAGGTTGTGAAGAGAGGAAAAGGGAAAAGGCAGATGGAGGAAGAGGTTGAAGAAGAAACAGAGAGGCTGGTGAAGAAGCCCAGGACCAAAAGGTCCCGAACCATCAAGCAAGAAGCAGCAAACGATGACATCCCCTCAGGTCCCTGCCCCCACTGCACACAATAGGGGGTGGGGTGCATTGTCATTGTCCCGGGGCAGACATGCAGGGTGTGCAACAAGAACAAGGTCAAGTGCCCGCTCTTTGTTTGTCACCTCAAGACCATGGCAGCAACCCGGTGCAGTGTCAGGCCCACCACCCCGGCACTAACGCAGACTGACATTGACAATACCGCCGTCACCACTGTCGACACTCCCCTCTCCCCCATTACCGGTTGTCGATTCAAGGCCAAGCCGACGACATCAAGAAGCCAACCTGTTGCTGCAAAGAAACAGACAGCAAAGGCAGGCAAGGTACTAGACACCGGCACCCAAACATCAGTCGGGTTGGGTGCCAAAGGTTGCGATGCCTGGACCGTCCAAGGCCAAGTCCAAGGCAAAGGCCAAGAGTGGAGGCAACCTGGAAGACACATCAGGTAAGTGAAAGATTCTTCCCTGCTCATTTTTACTCACATGTGATGACCACAGAATTCCGTGTTGAGATGAGGCCAGTGAACTCATTCACCAAGTACTCCCACTACCCTGACATCAACCTGTCAATCCCATCTCTCCCAGCCAGGATTCAATACCTGGAGGTGCAACAGTCGGCGACGCAGCGGGCATATGAGAGCCTGTGTCTCTATGTCCTGGCTGCAGGGAATGGTGAGGGGCAAGAGAGTGTCGAGGAGCTGAAGGTGATGGAGGAAGGGTTCGGGTTCAGGATGACACTGAGGGATGGCACATCAGCAGGTGCAGACAGAGTGGGTGAAGGTGAGGTGAGGACTGCTCCCAGGATTGACGACAAGGTGGTGGTGGGGCCCTTCCAACATCAGGCCACCCGACAGGTTGAAGCCAACGTGACTGACATCAGGAGCAGGGACCCCTGCACACCGATGAGAGGCAACACCATGCTGCTATCGGCACCGACTCCGTCAAAGTACATGCCTGAGTCAAAGGTAGTGACTTGGCCAGTCATGCATCGTGCTCCGACGCCCTCTCCCACCATCATCCCGGCATCACCAGCTCCCATTCCCATCCCACCTCCACCATGGCAGACCGCATAGCCGCAAATGCTGAAGCAGCATCAAGGGAAGAGTGGTTGCCCAGCGATATCGACAACAATGTCCTGATTACTCCTGCTCCAAATGCTGAACTGATCTTGGCTGTAGACGCCAAGCTGATGTCCACAGTAGACACTGAGCCGACCACTGATCGGATCAACGTCAATGACAATGTCAACATTGGTCAGATGGAGATTGAGGAGGAAGGAAACATCAAAGACAATGTTAAGACTACAGGGGATGTGCCAATGGAAGATGGGGAGATCGAAGAGTAGTCGGGTCAGGGCCTTCAGGTCACAGACATTTAGCTTAGATTATCATTGTTGCTGTACATATAGTCTCTTATTTTCTGTTTCAGTGTCTTATTGTTGTATCTTATAAATGCAACAAATGGCTTCCTTCTCTGTCTTCTACCTGTGATAAAGTCAACAATTAAGAGGAACAGCAGGTCCTGCACTGACCGATGCATCAAGAGTTTGTGTCATTTTGTGACTTACGTACAGAAACAGACACCAAAGGCATTGCAGCTACACTAAGGACATGGGAGGTACTGAAAACAAAAACTATGCCCATTTTAAGCGTTTCAGTGCCCATGTTGTTATTTTGGCAGCCTCGGCAATGACTGGGAGCACTGTTTTGGTGTCCATTTTTTGCTTCACCCCATGCTAAGACTTGCCCACACCATGCTCTCGTGTCATGGATCTTGTATTCACCCTCTCATGATCTGGATGTGTCCATGGACCCTGAGAGGTCCTCGGCTGTCAGGTTGGTGATCATTGGTGTCATATACTGACCTGGGGGTACCATGGCATCCAATGATGGCTGAGCCCCATCATCAACATTCATGTGCTCCTTGGTATATCCGGACTCAAGTAGCTCAATTGTCCTCTTGAATATCAGCTTTGCCTTCTCATCCTGCACTATGACCCATAGATAAGGAGCCCAAGGCTATGCGATCCGGCAATGTGCGCATTCATGGCATGACACAGGTTACTCCTGCATCAATTGCATATGTTGCTACTCAGGTTTGATTTTTGTTCCTCAGGTTAGATTATATCCTGTTACGATAACTCCTATTTTAGGTCAGCTTTGCACTCTCATCCTCGCCTGTGTTCTCCCGAACCGATACGGTCACTGATTCTGAGAAATTTTATAGTAGTATTCTTGACTTATTTGACGATGTAGAGGAGAGTGAGGAAGTTAATGAGCTTTTGACATGGTGGAACCGGTAGGTTATTCTCATGATGTGGGTTCTATTTCATCAAACTAAAACACATCTTCTAGTCAAATATTCCCTTCCTATTCGTCTGCCCGGCGTGCTATATGCAAGAACAGTGCTCTTGCACGGATCAAGGAGAAACACACCGAACGATGAGCTGTGGCTACACTGGCACTGAATAACAGTGTCTGATACCTGTAACATCATTTTGTTACAATAGACTCTGGGCTCAATCAGCCACCTGCATGCGTTCAGTGTATGTGTACCCTGTAATTTTGCGATACCCCAGTCAAAAGCCCGTCATAACCTGAGTCCCTCCATCTGTGCAACAACGTTGGGACCGAGCCTTGTGGGAATGTTTTGACTAAAAAGGTGGTGTCAGTGTTCCATCCAGTTTTTCTGAATGCTGCGACAATGTTTTGATAAGCCATCCAGCCACATTCTATACAAATATTACCTTAAGCTGAGTTGAAGGCTTGTGATAGGGTGATGGCTCAGTGCTCAGGCAACGTTGTGAACATTCGCTGGGGAACGTCCACGGAAGGCCATCTTGGAGACCAAACATCATCACATTATTGTGTCTATAAAGCCCTTGTGAGAGTGTTATATAAACCTTTGGTAGCCGAAGCTCTCCTGACCGTTGTACACAACTGAAGGTGATAGGAAGGCCAACGTTTCTTTGAATACTATTTCTGTCGGAGCTTCGGACTTTGAACTCAGTTCAAGTGACTTCATCTCACCACATCTTCTTCGCAGCGTGTTCACCGCAGCTGTTGAGCAGAGAGGCCCTTCGTCACAGCACACATCTCCAAAAGTTTCGCAAGGCGTTCATCGCCGCTGTTGAGGCGACTGTACTATTCTTCAAGTTCGAGTCATTGCAGGGTGGCCCGCCGTCACATCGGCTATTTGGTAGATCCTATGGCTTCGCAGTGCATTTGCCACAGCTGTTGAAGTTGACATGGTGGCCCGTCGTCATAGCCATTATTTGGCACATTCTATAGCTTCACAGTGTGTTTGTCGCTGCTGTTGAGCCAAGTCACTTACAGCAGCGATTAGAACATCTCACTGGCAAGGTCTGTCCTGCCTGCCTGCCTGTTACTTTGGAGACTGAATTCAATCCATGATCTTGTTGCAGGTTCTCCGTCAGCCAATGATTCACCATATCATTCGCCAAACACCATATCATTCACCAAACGTGGCAAAACTTCGAAATGCTATGTTTAGCAAGTGATCGTGACTCATCCAGTGCCGATCATCACACATTATATCTTGCTCGGTTTTTTTATCTCAGTCGTTGAGACTCGAGTGTATGGCATTGTCACGTCCTGGGCTTAGGTTCACGATTCCCCAGCATTCGACGTTTCATCAATTTCATGGGTCTATTTTCCGGATTTCGCCAAACTGAATACTCATCGCACATCAGATGTCCGACTCGACATAATATTACCAAATGCATTCACCTATATCCCATATCTAGTCCAATAGTCCCATGTTGGAGCTCTCCTATTGGGGTCAAGATTGTCATTGTTGCTGATGAGCTGAGTGTATGGTTGTGGAATCGTCCACAGGCATGACACTCATCATATCACACTGAGTCATGGCCATCACAGCTCTATCAGGTTTGCAGCGGGTGCAACGTAGCTGTTGGACTGAGGGCTTAGGTTAACAGGTTTTCAAACCGCATTCAGGGTCGCTTACTGTCTTTGGCAGGCTGATTTTTAGATCTCGCCAAACGGCATACTTATTACAAGTCCTACGGTCCGACACATGAAATTGTATTTGCAGAAAATGTCTTCACTGACAAAAGGTTCGCAAAACGGTACAATTTTCATGTGACCCTGCCCTGCTCAAAACTGTATATTTTGCGATATGGCTTTCAAAGTCTGCCAGCCATATGATGCTGCCCTTCTCCATTCAAGGCGCTGGCAGTGCTGAGTCCAACGATCTGGTAGGTCGCTGTAATTTCACGGCATCGTTCACCACTGATGCTTTTATTCCTTGAAGTTTGATGCAAGCGCATATGGTTTTGATCTGGAGGAGTTGTTCTATTCGGGCCCCAGCATTCTAGTAACACGTTCCAATGCTGACACTCGCAGTCAGGACGTAGTTGACTCCATTCAGCTGGGCGGTCCTCATCATGATGATTGGCCACTAGTCTCAGTATGGCAGCCAACTACATTTTTGCTGCCGAATGCTTACTCCTGGCATAAAGCCTGGCAGTAATTTTGCAGGTTGGGACAGGGACAGCAGCGCTTTTGGGTTCGCACCTGCCCAGTTACCTGCCACGGAGTCTACTCCCTCCTATGACCCTTGCAACGGCATTTCGAAGCTTTCGTATGAGGCGTGGTGAAACAAGACAACAGGACAATCTTCTAGTACTGAGATGCAGCTGCGCCGATCCAAGGCCTCACGCTGTCCCTCTGAAGCAAAGAGCGGCCTCATCAGAAACTCCGCTGATGGGTCAAAATCCTACAAGCTACGTCAGAAGAAGACCAAGCTTTTTAGCATCCCTGGGACGAACATTGGCCTCCTGCCAGCTGCTGTATCGCCAGCCATACTCACAGTCTCCAAGGTTGTCGGTGCACTCGACCACACCCAGGATGACTTCACCCCCAACATGTGGTAGCAACTTCACGGTGAGCTTCATGTTAGTTCCATCTCCCCACATCTTCAAGCTCCACTTTGCAACACGTTCACCGCAGCTGTTGAGCAGAGAGGCCCTTTGTCACAGCACACATCTTCAAAGGC
>QLPF01019087.1:0-12460 GCA_003314045.1 Hygrophorus pudorinus | reverse complement strand
CCCACATCTTCAAGCTCCACTTTGCAGCACGTTCACCACAGCTGTTGAGCAGAGAGGCCCTTTGTCACAGCACACATCTTCAAAGGCTTCGCAAGGCGTTCGTTGCAGCTGTTGAGGCGACCGTACTATTCTTGAAGTTCAAGTTGTCGACAAGGTGGCCCGCCGTCACATCGGCTATTTGGTAGGTTCCATGGCTTCGCAGCGCGTTCGCTGCCGCTGTTGAGCCAAGAGTTATCGTCATCGCCCATGGACCTAGTTCTTGGAATCTCTGCTCCGTCAGATTTCAGAAGATGTGAGAGGGAGCTGAGGACGAATGTAGGACGACAATGAGATAGCGCCATTAGAATGACAGAATCTCAAACAAAATTGGTACCGCTGCCCAGAAGCACTGTCCATAACCACCGTCAGTCGTTCAAAAACACACGAAACCTCAGTAAATCATCCTGTCCTGCCTGCTTGGATGTTATTTTGGAGACTGAATTTATTCCATGACCTTTTGCAGATGCTCCGTCTCTGCCCCCAGCCACAGGCATCTCGCCGCCCATTCCCTTCAGCGGCAACATTCAATGCAATCAACAGCTACATGTAGTGATGTTCTCTAAATTTGTATGCTACAAGAATGGGTATGTTATCGTTCGTGTGCCATGTTAGTTATATTAACGACCATGTCAGCCATCCCAAATGCTTGGAATGAACGACGTGTATCATCACTGCTGCTGGACGATATCAATCACAGGACTTGGACACACACACAGGTTCGCAGCGTGTTTGTTGCAGCTTGTCGAGTTGATAGTTGTAATTCAGGTCTTTGACTGGGTGGCACATTGTATGGTGTCGTGTTGGGTCAGAGGTACTAGCTGGGTATAGCTATAATGTAACCAGAACCATGTACAATTTTGACTCTGAGTATATTATGTCCTTCTTCCCTAGCAACAACAAGTCCATCCTGCTGGCAGCTGCAGACCAGATGCCTGTCACCATTGTGCACCTGGCTATGGTGGTCTGAGCTGACATGTTTTTCAATCTGGCAGCAGGTCCATCCTGCTGGCAGTTGCAGACCAGATGCCTGTCACCATTGTGTACCTGGCTATGGTGGCCTGAGCTGACATGCTTTCCAACCTGGCAGCAGGTCCATCATGCTGGTAGCTGCAGACCAGATGCCTGTCACCATTGTGCACCTGGCCATGGTGGCCTGAGCTGACATGTTTTTCAATCTGGCAGCAGGTCTGTGGGTGGTTATAGGTGGGTGACAACATGTCTGACTCACGTTTGTGGCGAGTGGACGGGTTGTCAGTCATGTGGGTGGAAACAGACCTTGCACTCACTCGATGAGCGCAAGGGGCAATTAGATATCAAATTAGTAAAAATAACAAAATAAAAACACACCTTTTACAACTAGGGTGGATACACCACCCCAGTTGCATATCCTCTCATGCTATCTTGCCTCTCCCACTTTCCCGGGCTTGGGCATGCAGTCGTCAGTCGTTTGTGTTGGTGGTGGAGGTGGAGATGAAGGTGGGTGGTGTTGGTATGCACGTGCCACATTACCACCCAGTTCTGTTATTAGAAAACATCAGTAAAGTATATTTAGTACTTAGAATGTACCGTTTTTCATTATGTTTGATGGTTGCGGTGGGTTGGAGGAAAGAAAAATGAACACTCTGTTCCGGAGCATTCGTTTATTGTGTCACATGACATCGGGTTGAGGTGCTGGATACTGAAAGTGAATGAAATAAAATGCAATAAAATTAGGAAAAAATACCTGTGCGTTTGCAGTTTGAACCGTGTTCGAGACCGTTCAAAAAATCAGCAGCTGCCCTAAACTGCAAACCAAACTTTCAGTTTGGGTGTGGCCAAGTTGGAACCGGAACTGAAACTGGCAGTTTGGTTCTGGTTTGAACCGAGTTCGGATCGGTTCCAAACCGAACTTTGGGAGCACTATCCCTGATCACATCAACGATTTCATATCCACCCTTGCTCAAAAGGGGGCTCTCTTGACTGTTGGCAGGAGCTCATGCACAAAGTATGGGATTTACTATTAGACAACAACTTTCTTGTACGGCTTCTGCATGCTGTGGGTCCTGGGGGACGACTGGTGGCTGAATTATATTGAAGGTATGACATACAGATTGCGGGGGGGATAATCTAGCATGAGCTGATATTATCTTTGTCACAGGTATCGGCAAGTACCAATGTTTAGTTGCAGTACTATTCGCCAATTCACAACAAATGCATCGGAAATGAAGAAGCTGGTGGCACGGGATTATGAGGACTTATTACAGGTTTGTAACTCGCCTTTCATTACTCATGTGTCTCAATTTTCTTGAACAATGTGCTATCCCTGTATTTGACAGCCTTCTCCCTGAGCCACACAATTCAGTGGTCATGATGTTACTGTACTGTCTCACTGAATGGCATGCCCTGGCTAAGTTACAGATGCATACAGACTCAACACTAGATCTTTTGGATTCGGTCACAGCCTTTCTTGGCTGTGAATTACAGAGATTTCAAGATATTACCTGTGATGTGTTTGTGACCATGGAGCTAGAAAAAGAAACCAATGCTCGAAGTCGGCTCCAGCAGAAGAAGAAAAAGCGACCTAGACCCACAAATGACCATCCCAACTCCGGTGCCCCCTCAGCGTCAGGTGCCAACCCTGCTTCCTCCTTAGCATCAGTTTCTGGTCAAACGAACCCTACAGCACCGGCAGCGGGTGGCAAAAAGAAGAAGCGGCTGAATCTTGCAACATATAAATTCCATGCTTTTCCAGATTATGTGCACACTATATGTATGTATGGGACGACTGATTCATACTCAACCCAGGTGGTATGAATTTTGACTTACACTTGGCAATGGTCTAGCTTCTGATGAAATCTTGGTTTGCAGGGCGAGCTAGAACATCGACATATAAAGCAGTTTTATGGAAGACTAATAAAAAAAAGGCTATTTGACAAATTACCCAACTGGAACATCGTGAAACATGCTTGCTACGAGTGTGCAGATCTACACTTGCCTCAAACACAAAGGCCATGCATCCACACCAGATTTCGTTCTCTGAAAACAATCCCCTACCCTGCACACATGTTCAAATGCATCACTATATCTCCGACAGCAAAAATCATCATCAGGATGCCTTCTCTTTTATAAGGCAGTCACCAAATGATGCAGCAACTGCAGTGTGTTCAGTTGTATCTACTCAAAATTCTATCGTGTTCAACTTTTTTTCAGAACTTTGTCACGAAACTCAAAGACCACCTTCTCGCCCATCTGCTTGATTTGGAATATGACGGGGATGAAAAGACCTTCTCAGACACTGATCAGAACACTGTTCATATCACGAACAATCGAATATACTCGGCCAAAGTTCTGCATGTGAATTTTACAACTTACAATGTCAGACAGGGGCAAGATTTGATGAATCCACACACAAATTGTGATGTTATGGTGCAATCTAGGGAGGATTCAACTCACACCCAGCCTTTTTGGTATCCCCGGGTTCTCGGGGTTTTCCATGTGCAGGTATTCCATACAGGCCCTCTCGCAAAGAATAAGTTGGTACAGTGGCTGGAATTCCTTTGGGTTCAATGGTTTGGGGTGGTGGAAGGATGTCAGTCTGGAGCTAACATTGTGTGATTACCAAAAATCGGATTCCTTGATGAAGCAGATGCATTTAGCTTTCTTGATCCATCATTGATTATACGGGGATGTCACTTAATCCCTGCTTTTGCGGATGGCCACACGCAAGATCTCCTCATGACAAAGTCATTGCTTGGTCAGCCTATTGGAGAGACAGATGATTGGGTTGCATTCTATGTCATGACATTTGTCCTGTGTTACGGTTGTATCAGTGCCTGCACTAATTATTATCATACAGTTTTGTCGATCATGATTAGTGAGTGGCACAGGTAACCCAGGGGTATTTTTGGCTGTACCCGTACCCATACCCGCTGAATACCCATACCCCCAGTGAGGGTATGGGTATGGTTGCGGGTACAGCCATTGTACCCCCAGGTATACCTGTACCCGTACCTGTGGGCAGTTATGTCACTTTTATAGTATAATTCTACTTCATTTTACTTAAATATAACTTAACCCTTGCACTCGATTGAGGAGCAGAAGGGCCCTAGCTTTAATATGAATGAATTTTATACTATATAATATACAAACGAAATACCCCTTGCACTCATTTGATGAGCAGAGGGGTGAGGATGGAACTGGGTGGGGCCGGGATTGGTCAACAAGATCCCCTCATGCTCGTTTGAGGAGCAGAGGGGTGTATGGGTGGTGGTGGATTGTCTTGCATTTGAAGCAAGACGGCCGGGTGACATGGCAGAGGTGGGTGATGAGGCCAGGGTGATGTGGCAGAGGTGGGTGACAAGGCCGGGGTGGGTAAGGAGGGACATGGTGGTGTGGTGGGTGACAGGGACGATGTGGCTGTCTTGCGTTTTATGCAAGATGGCCAGTCGTGGTGGTAGTGAGGAGGCGGGATGGTGGTGGTGGTGGTGTGGTGAGAGACGATGTGGCCAGGTGACGTGGCAGAGGTGGGTAACAAGGCCAGGGTGGGTAACAAGGCCAGGGTGGGTAAGGAGGGACAGGGTGGTGTGGTGGGTGATGGGGACGACGTGGCCGTCTTGCATTTGATGCAAGACAGCGGGTTGTGGGCAGATGACAGCGGGGTCATGTAGGTGCCAGTGCTGATGTTCGTGTGTGTGTTTGCACAGTGTTGTTGGTGGTGGTGGTGGGTGCCACATCAGACATGTTGTTTTGTGTTTAACCACAAAATTTACCTATATGTATATTAATAAAGTTATAGGTTGAAAGCTACTTACCTTGTTTGCCTGTGGTTACTGCTTTCTTGACCGGTTGGTGGAGGTGTTGAGTCTGGTGGCTGAGTTTGAACTCAGTGGCTGAGGGTGAGTGTGAGTGAAAATCACACACTCATGGCTTGAACAAAATACAAAACCTACTTTGGATGGCCGAAAATCCATTGTAGAAGGTAATATTAGTACTAGAAAATATTTACACATATATCTGAACAATTAAAAATATGGCCCATGGGTACATTTCCACAGGTCTATCTTTTCGCAGGTACAAAGTCTGTACCTGTACCCATACCTGCAGCTGTACCTGCGGAAAAACCCACGGGTATACCCATACCTGTGACATACACTAATTGTGATATGTATATATGCTTCCTAGGAGGTGGTGTGGGACACACACATGCTATGCCTACTCCTTGCCTCAACCTACTGCAGAGGATACCCCTGGGCCAATAGGCTCTGATTTGGAGGAGGAGGACCGTGATGTTCAGATGGCAGATGAGAGCCAAGGTGTAGAAAGTGAACACAACAGTAGTGACTCTGAGGAATCTAGATCAGATGAGAGCCAAGCTGATGACAATGACAATGACAACTCGGGCAACTCAGACCTGGGCCCAGATGATGGAGAAGACGGCAATGGCAACAGCAATGGATATGCTGATTTCTAGTTGCAGAGGCTCGGACTCTTACTTGACAATAACTAGCTACTTGCAGTCCTTGCTCGTCAATTACATGCTTTGCACAGATCTATAGAGTCTCCGAGTACTGCTCCCCCCTTGTCACATCAGGAAAACAGGCAGCCACTTAACCTAACTTATCTAATCTTATTCTGTCTTAATACATCTTAATTGTGTCTTAATGAGAGGTTCGGACTAAGACAGAATAAGAAGGTCCTCCTACTTATTCTGGCTTATTCTGTGATGGAAATACCTATGGATATGCCCACCTAGAATCACGTGCCACTTACATAAGCTACAAGTAGTGCCGTTCTGAGTAGTTACTCTTGCTTCCCTAAGTGTAAACAGTAGTATCTCACACATATACTCAGTTAACACTAGTCGAGTCTGACATCAGATTCCTTCATTCTGTCTTAGTTTTTTCTTTTTCCTTCTTATATATTGCCTTAGTCTTGAATATAATTGTGCAATTAAGAGATATCAAGACAGATTAAGAATGAAGTAAGACAATTTTTTTTGCATATTATGTAGTACTAGGTACTACACAGGCTAGATTGTCTCCATGTGCTGAAGAGGCACACAAAAGACTGTGTGTAGAGGCGTGGTTGCAGTGGCAGGCAGGAGGAAGCCCAGTGCACAACTCAATGCCCCAGACTACACTGCCTGGGGCACATATGCAGGCTACATCACCTGCATGTGCTGAAGAGGTGCACAAAAGACTGTGTGCAGAGGTGTGGTTGCAGTGGCAGGCAGGAGGAAGTCCAGTGCACAACTCAATGCCCCAGACTACACTGCCTGGGGCACACATGTGTTAGGGCGACGCTAATAGTGTCCCTACAAATAGTAAGAGTTGTGTAGTTGTGTAAGAGTTGGTTCGTAAGAACCGAGGATGATGTATAAGGTGAGAGGTGAGAGTGGTGGTGAGTTCTGAAGACTGAAGGGTATGCGCTTTAGCAGTAATCCCAAGAGATTCGAGCTGGGGTTTCCAGTCGAACTCTGGTGCTTTTATAGGTTGTATGACTAATACAAAGAATATCAAAGAATGCTATGGAATAAGGACACATAAGCTTTGGTCTGTGCATCCCGTTGGGATGATGTAACTATGTGTGAGTAATCCGTCGGAACAATGAGTAAGCCGTCGGAATCACATATGAAACAATGAGTAAGCATCGGATGATAGTAAGCGTGTATGAGTAATCCGAATGCGTGTAATGAAGAAATATGGATGAAAGGTAAAGGAAAAGATAAAGGAATTGACGTATCATGACATCACCCCCTCTTCAAGACTCGTGTCCACACGAGGTTGTATTTGGATCATTTCGTTGAGTTCATAGTTGGCGATTATCGACGGATGAGTTTCATGGGGATATGGTACGACCTTGGCGTTATGGAGTTGTTTGGCAGCGAATAATGTTATGGGATTTCGGAGTTTGTAGATGCGGTAGATGGGATAAGTGTACATTCCTTCAGAGTCTGAGGATATAGAAGGGAGGACGGATAGAACGGTGGTGATTGCTTGTACAGAACCGACTTCATAAAGCCAAAGATATTTGACTTGGCATGGTAGGTGATTTGGACTCCTTAATGATGTTTTCGTTCCATCGTAGATTTTTGCCATACGGGATGGTTCGATGGTTACAGTCATGTCTGTGGTGAAGGAGTCGGGATTGCGTTTTTCACGATGTTTGGTTTTGTTTATGATCTTTGGTGTGGCGTCGGTGAATGTTGGTACGAAGGTTTTAAGGGGTTCTGTAGGAATGTTTCTCGTCCGTCTAGCCTCGTCGATAGTAGCTTGGAAATCAGTTAAGGTTTCAAGCGGTCGAAAAGGAATTTCTTTGAAGGTGGTAGAATTGATCTTGTAAGTGGTAGATCCGATACGATGAGGAGCATTAGAATGTTTTCGATGGTACTCATCGATCTTTCTTTTCGCGTTTCGTAGGTTTATCTCGGGTTCCCATGTGTTGTGTTCCGTGGTGTAGCCTTTCTATTTGACGAGGTACTGGAGTTTTCCTCGATGAATCTTCGAATTGACGATTTCTTCTATCTCGTATTCTTCTTCTCCTTCTACTTCTATTGGTCTTTGCGGTTGTCGTTGTTGGTGAGGAATAGTGGGGGGTGGTATGGTCGTAACTTTGATGTATTGAAACTATTGGTGATTTTGAAGTGTTTTGGTAAGTCGAGTTTGTAAGCGTTCAGGTTGATTTTCTTGGTAATTTTGTATGGCCCGAGTCGCTTGTCAGCTAGCTTTTTTGACGGTCTGTTCTGATCGATATTGCTTGCCTCTAACCATACTAAATCTCCTTCTTTGTACTCCGTCGCCTCCTTTCTACGCCTATCTGCATACTTCTTCATTTCATCGGCTGCCTTGACCAATGCACTTGACGCTTCTTCGTGTATTTTCTTCATCATTTCTGCATATTCTTTCGCTTCTTCTGACTTGTATTCCCTAAGTGGTTCAAAACCCATTCGAGGATGTCGTCCAGTTTCTATGAAGAATGGGGTTTGTTGCATAGAGGTATGAATCTTGTTGTTGTAAGCGAATTCGGCCATTGGTAACCAATCGGCCCAATCGTCTTGTCGGTGATTGACGAACATTCGAAGGTATTGTTTGAGTTCTTGATTGACCTGTTCGGTCTGTCCGTCTGTTTGTGGGTGGTATGCGGTAGATAACTTGGTTTTGATGCCAAGTCGTTTGTTAAGTTCTTTCATCAGGTTCGAGGCGAATTGTGGTCCTTGATCTGAAGTGATAGTTTCGGGTAATCCGTGGTGTTTCCAGACATTGTCTAGGTAGAGATTAGCGCTTCCAATAGACGAAAGTTCTTCGTTGGTAGGGATGAAATGTGCTCTCTTTCCGTGTCTGTCGACGGCTACCATGATCGAATCGTATCCCTTGCTTTCGGGGAGTTTGACTATGAGATCTACGGTCACGTCTTGCCATGGTCTGGTGGGAATAGGGTTGGGTTGTAGTTTTCCCAAAGGTTGTTCGGGAATGATTTTGGATCGGTTGCAGGTATCACAACCTTTGATGTAAGAGTTGACGTATTTTGTGAGTCCGGGCCACCAGTAGTTTCGCGTAATGAGTTCGGTGGTTTTCCATTTTCCTGGATGGCCGGTGATTGGTGATTCATGGTATAGTTTAGTGATTTTTCGTCGGAGTTCTGGATCGTTAGGAACATAGACCTTTCCTCTGTACAGGACCAAATCTTGTTCCATTGACCATTCTTCCGATCGTAGTCTTTTTGTCAGCGACCTTTTTAACTCTTCTACTGCTTTTACCACTGCCTCGTCATACTCTTTGCTTCGTCTGACCTTCTTGAGGATGTCCTGTTCTTCTGCTGCAATCATCGTGTGGCCCTGTTTCAAAGCGTTAATGGCAAAAAATTCAGGTTTCAGTAGAATCCTGTCTCTGTTATCATCTTCCCCCGTTTTAAGGTCCTCGCGTCTCGAGAGGAGATCTGGTTTTTGGTTTTGCTTCAGGGGTCGGTGCTTGAGATTGAAATCGTATCTTGACAATTCTAGAGACCACCGTGCTTGTCTACGGTTGAGTTTCTGTTGAGTCATGAAATATTTCAGATTGTCGTGATCAGTTAGTATTTCGATCTTTTCATCTGCTCCTTCCAAGTAGTGTCTCCATTTGTATAATGCTCGCATGATTGCTAGCATTTCTCGGTTGTGGACGTCGTAGTTGCGTTCAACATCATTCAAGCTTTTGGAGATGTAGGCACAAGGGTGCCATTTACCATCATCGCATAGCATGCTCAGCACACCTCCAGTAGCGTATCCTAATGCGTCAACTTCTACACGTAAGGGTTTTGTCGGGTCGGGGTAGGCGAGTATCGGCTCGGTGGTGAATGCCATTTTCATCTTTTGGAAGGCTTCTTCTTGTTGCGCTTCCCAGTCCCATTTTTTCTCTTTTCGCAGGAGTTTGTGCAGCGGTCCTGCAATCCTAGAAAAGCCTTCAATAAAGCGTCAGTAGAAATTAGCAAACCCAAGGAAGCTTTGGAGTTGTTTAACCATTGTTGGCGTTGGCCAATCTTTTACTCCTTGTACCTTTTTAGAGTCCATGCGTACTCCATCTCCTGATATGATGACTCCAAGATATTCGACTTCGTCTTGTTTGAAGAAGCACTTCTGCGGCTTGAGATATAGATCATTTTCTTGTAGTCGTTGAAGTACTTGTTTGACGATTTCTTGATGCCCTTCTTTTGTTTTGGTGAAGATAAGGATGTCGTCCATATAGACTTCGAGTACTCCTGCATCGATGAAGTCTTTGAGGATGGCGTTCATCATTGTCTGAAATGTGGCTGGTGAGTTTACAAGTCCGAAGAACATGACCTTTGGTTCGAAGCTGCCTCTATTTGTTTTGAAGGCAGCTTTCCATTGATCTCCTTCTTTTATGCGGACATTGTTGAAGCCCCATCGTAAATCCATTTTGGTGAATACTTTTGCACCGTGAAGTTTGTCGATGAGTTCGGGGATTAGAGGAAGGGGGTAGTTGTTTTTGATGGTCCAAGAGTTGAGATATCGATAGTCTTGGGTCGGTCGGAATTTACCATCTTTTTTATCGACAAAGAAGAATGGTGCTGTTTGTTCGGATTTGGAAGGGATGATGTATCCTTTGTGCAATTGTTCATTAAGGAATTTGTCGAGTTCTTCTTGTTCCTTTGGCGACAATGGATATATCTTCGACTTCTCTGGTTGGAATCCTTCCTTGAGATCGATGTGGTGATCCCACAGTTTGTTGGTCAGCATTCGTTCCGATTGTTGTTTATTGAAGACGTCAGCAAACTCTTTGTAGTCTTCCGGCACTGCTTCTTTGTCTGTTCTCTCGTTGAATTTCTGGTCGTAGTACCAGCTTTCATGGTGTGCCGTAGCATTGATTTCGTAGGCTTTCCAGCCTTCTTCTTGTTTTTCCATGTAGAGGAGTTCTCCAGGTTCGTTTCTGTGGAACTCAGTATTCGTGCTGTTTGAAGAACAAACAAATACTCATTCCGTTCTTTGTTCGTATTCCAGATCTCGCACTTCTTTCCAAAACTTCTCTTCTCCTGGGGAATACCATGCTCCGTTGATGTATTCCTCTTCGCTTTCTTCATCTCCATCGAATTCCAGAACGTGGTCGGGGATGGCCCATTTCGATATCTTTTTGCTGGCCTTCTGTTGTGCGTGGTGTTCCGTTCCACATTCAGGGGGGCATCTTGTCATCAACATCTTTCCTGTTCTCCAATCGATCTCCGGGTTATGCTTCTTGAGCCATGAGTGTCCGAGGATCATTGGTACAGAAAGTTTCGTTACTGCAAAGGTTATTCATTCTTTATGCCCTTGATAGGACATTACCAGGTCTACTTCCTCTCTAATCGATCCGTTGATGTTCTCTGTTCCATCGACATTGTAGACCGGGACGGCTTTCGCTAATCTTCTTGTTGAAAGTTTAAGCCTTCATACGAATTCTTCGTTGATGAATGTCGATGTTGCTCCACAGTCAAGGAGTGCGTCTATATTGAAACATTCTTGTCGGTCCAAGGTTTTGAGTCCGACATTGACTTTTGTCGCGGTTTTCGTATCGATGTTCATGTTTTGAACATATTTCTTTTCTACAGATTTTGTAAGTGTTTTTTTGAGAGAGAGAAACGTATCTTTCGGTTTCTCTGGTTGTGGCAAAGGTTTCGGTTTGGGTGGTGGTGGCATTGGTTCGGATGGTGGTGCAATTGTTTTTGAAAGCGAAGTTTGTTTTGCGGGTCTATAAGGATATCGTTTGATCAGTTTGCCTCCTTGTGATTTCCTTTTTGATCCTGCAGCGCATGCGTCGCACACTTCATACTCTATGGTATCTTCTTTGTCATAGGCGTCGTCGAATAGTACTTCGTGTACCATGGTTGCCTTTGGTCGAATTCCTAGTGAAGATCCCGAGCAGGCTCGTGCTTGGCATTCTAGTTCGTCTTCTTCTTTCTCTTCTTTCTTCTCTTCTTTTCCTACTTCTTTCCTCGCTACATTCCCAGTTCTGTTTACGCGTATCGATTGAGCAGATTCTGGTACATTGGAAGTCGATGAGCCTATAGCTAGAACTATCGACTTATCTAAAAATCCGTGTTCTGGTCTTTGTTCTCGATATCCCTGTTATAGTCGTTGTCGTCATTTTCCTTCCTGCTGCTATCTCCTCCTTGGAAGTGCCTTTCTATGTCTTCGTATGACATAGTTCTGATATCGATTTTGTTCTTGCAGTCCCACGCGATGTGCCCTAAGCCTCCGCATCTATAGCAGCGTTGCGTCTGCTTCCATGCCTTGGTTTTATCGATCTCCATCACATTGGGATCTACTGGGTATCTTGCGTTAGGCGCCCCTGCTGGTATTTCGACACTATCGTAGGCTTTCGCCGGATTCTTGTAATGACCCATTTTTGGGTCACGTGTGTCTCTGTTCTTCTGAGCCCAAGGGTTCGTGTACCCTTGCCTCTGCGCTTGCGATTGTTGCGGGCGTCCCGCGTCTGGTTTCCTCATTGTCGTACTATTCTTTTCGTAGACCCTCCATTGTCCGTCTAGCTTCATGGCCCATTTGTACCATTCGGAAATGTTTTTGGGGAGAGAGGAGAGGCTGTAGATTTTTCGTCTCAAGCCATCGTTCATGTTTTCCTCGAACTTCTCGACAAGGGCAGTGTTATTGTAGTCGGTCCTTTCTGCATGGACTCAGAACTCTAGGACAAACTCGTCAGCGGTCTTGTTACCCTGCTTCAGTTGTCCGAGTTTATAGCGCGCCGTGCGCTCTGCGTCGGGATCCGCGAAGTTCTGTTTTAATTCATGGATAAAGTTGTTGTAGTCGTTGAATGGGTAAGGGTGAAGGGGATCGGTGGGGTTGGCATAATGTTGTTCGATCTTCTCGATCATGATGTTGGCATAGGGCTGGGATTTGCCTGTCATGTAGGAAAGTGCGAATATGATCTTCGCATTGTCGTCGGCAAACTCGGCCGGT
>QLPF01019079.1:0-19774 GCA_003314045.1 Hygrophorus pudorinus | reverse complement strand
GGAAGACGATAAAATCGCAAGAAAAGTTAGAGATAAGCGCATTGTTGTAATGAATTTTGTTAAGTAACCAGGACGATGGGGTTTGGGTTTAAGAATCAGCATGTGCTTTTGCGGGATGCGAACGGGAGGCAACTCCGCCATTCGCAAGGAAAACCCTGTGAAGCAACGAGGCGAGGAGGGTACCAATATGGAGGAGGCTACTGGGCGGGAAGCACGAATCTATTTTCAGAATGCTTCCCGGGAGGCTAGTCTTTGAGACGGCTTATTATAACAGTTAATGATGTCTATATGTACTACCTTAGGTGGTTTCACACCGACCAGCGTTTTCTTACACTTACCATCTTCCTTGTAGGAGTTTCGGCGTTCGGCGTACAGGCAATGGAGACGATGACGGGGCACCCGGAACTCTTAGGCGAGTCCCCTATCTTCTTTCCGCATCTGCACCACACTTACCACTTCCCGTTTAGACCTGACCGAGGCGCTTTCTACCGTTCCATCGCCACGGATAGCACCGCAGTCTCCCCCTACGTTATCTCGGACTGGGAGAGAACCACGTACTACCACGGTATCTCTCCCGACCATCCCGACCTCCTCTACCGCTCGGATCTCCTCGAACATCCCTTCCCCATCCCCAAGGGCAGACACTCTCATCTCCCTATCAAGACTGCCTATGGAGTCTCCAACACGCCACTCAATGCTGTCTGGGACTCCGTCGCGCCCCAGATCCGCCAGCTTTTGAAAACTTGGCAGATTCGCTACTCGGCCGTCAAGGCAGCTCATTTCGTCACCCACGGCGAGGATGGGAAGGACACTATCGGTCCCGTCGTGATTTGGATCTCGACTCATCCCACTACCACTACCGCCGAGAACGCACACAACGCTTCCCCGGACGTCCTCGCTCTTCTCAAGGCCGATGGAGTCGAGGGTGCGGTGGTTGAATGGTATGAGGGAGCCGTGGAGAAGCTGTCAGGTCCACACCTTCTGCGCATCACCGACGACACCAACCCCACACACTATGTCCGTCGCCTCCTCACTGCTGCACTCGGCATGCCCATCGCTACCGCGGAGAGGGAGGCCGCTGATGCTCAGGGTAGCGTCGCGCTGTTCTTCCACGAGAACAAGGACAAGCGCGGCGCCTCCAGCGCCAAGGTCTTCGGCGTCAGCAACTGCCACGTTCTCCACGAAGACACCACCGTCGACTACGAGTTCAAGGGCGCTGGCGCACCTCGCCAGCACGTTCGACTTGCCGGATTCCATCGATTCCAGCGCGGGCTCGATGAGATCAAGGCCTGCGTCGGTGCCCACGGAACTGACGCCGACATCTTGGCTAGGGCGATTGTTGAGTTGGAGGCGAAGCCGAAGAGCGAGGACCCGGAGGAGGCGGCGGAGGATGAGACGGCCGTGGAGGCTAAGCGGGAGAAGTTGGCCAAAGTGATGAAGGATATCGGCTTACTCAAGACCTTCTACAACGCCAACAACCAATGGAGCGATATTGCGCGCCGCAACATCGGCCATGTCCATTGGGCTCCCAAGATCTCCGTCGATATCCAGGGTCGCAGCTACACCAGAGACATTGGGACCTTCGAGGTTGATGCGGTGAGGTTCAAGGCCCAGTTCAAGGGTAACATTGTCGACTTAGGTGTATTTTCACTCATCTTTCTCATCTTTCCCTCGTCTAACAAAAAGAACTTTATGCAGGATCCAAGTTTACTCCTCGGCAACTCACCGATATGTTCTACCCCCAGAGTGGGGGTAGGACGACGTTCAAGTGGCCCACGAATCGCCAGCTCAGGATCAATGGCTGTGTCACGCGCGAGCTCCTGGCTGTTCCCGACTGTTTTGACAGCAACGGCGAGCCCTGCCTTATCGTCATGAAGGACGGCAACACCACCGACCTCACGGTCGGACGCTACGCTGGCCTCGAGGCCTTCCTTTGCGACGACCGTGGCGTCGAGTCCATTGAACTCGCCATATATAACTATGACAAACAGTCCGGCCCGTTCTCCGCCAAGGGCGACTCAGGCTCGCTCATCTTCGATGGCGAGGGCCATATGGTTGGTATTCTCCACTCTGGGATGCTGAAAGGTGGGAGCAACCATGTCACCTACGCCACCCCTGCCTGGTGGGCTATCGAGCAACTCATGGTCAAGTATCCGCACGCCGACTTCAACCACATCGCCTTGCTCTTCCAGACATCAAAACAAACAATCGTGTTTGTTTCTACGGCTATGACGTGACAACGGAATGGCTCATCAACTACGGCAACGAGGATGACGAGCAGTACGATGGTCAGTACTGCAAGTAAGTTCTTAAGGGCGCACTCGCACATCAAAAGCCTTGTGTACGAGTCAGCTCTCGCAGACGACGCAGGCCCTGCCGATACTATATTAATCCCAGGGCATCGCATTGGGGGGTGCCGCTTTTATCGATTTTCAGTAACGAGGAGTCGTCGTTCACGAGAAGGCCGAGTCAGGTGAAGGTGGACCGGTTGTAGCATGAACAACACTTGCCTACGTTTTTAGAGTGCACTTTGAGGAAATGACATCTGAGAGAACTCACTTTTTGGGTTTTGGTGTGGTTGCAATAGCCAGCTGTTCTTTAAGGACTTCACAACGGCGCTTTAGGATACCAACAGCATCAACATTTGGCAAGGATGTCATCCTAATGCGGATATGATTTGAGAGGTCTAAGAGAAAAGACAACATGCAAGTTGAGTTGGCGGTGGTCACAGGACACTGGAATATAAGGAGTCATGGAGGAGAGATGAATTCATTGCATGTACGTACAGCATCACCAATAATACATCCTCGAATCAATTCATCCTCCCAGTTGAATCAATAATTTGATGGTCAGGCCCATGCAATCATGGCAAAACCCGACAGCAGTACTTTATATCTCGGCAATCTCATTAGATGTGTTCCTCTGACGATATTTACACTTACCGCAAAAGGCCCAGTCACGGTATTTATCAATGGATGATATATCCAGCCTGGGACCTGTTTTGAGTTGGCGATCATATGCCCAGTCGGTATTCCACACTTGACCCTTCATTTGTTCACCTGGTAGTGACCATATCCTACAGACTTGATCTTAGGGTGGTGAACAGATAGGGTGCCACTCCATACATCACTAAATTGGAAGAGAAATGAGAAAGCTTTATATTTCCTTAAAATGCATTCAATATAAGCAATATATATATTTCTTGCAGATCATGTGGTAAAGCTATACATTCATCGGTAGGGTTTACAAATTTCTATAACTTCCTGAAGTATTGCTACTGATTGCTAAGAAAGCTCATATTTTTAGATGTGGGCCTGAAGATCCATGTTGATAAAGCTTGTACAAGCTCTATAAGTTATGGCTGCCAATAAATACATTGGTAGCCTTGATGGAGTCTTCCAGATAAATCCAGATTGAATATATTTGTAAGAGCTATCCACATGAGGTCTATCAATCAGGATGGTAAGCTCAGGCCAACATAGCCAGGTGCACAATGGTGACAAGCATCTGGCCTGTAGCTGCCAGCATGATGGACCTGCTGCCAGATTGAAAAACATGTCAGCTCAGGCCACCATAGCCAGGTGCACAATGGTGACAGGCAGCTGCCAGCAGGATGGACTTGTTGTTGCTAGGGAAGAAGGACATAATATACTCAGAGTCAAAATTGTACATGGTTCTGGTTACATTATAGCTATACCCAGGCCGGTCCAAGCCAGTACCTCCAACCCAATGCAATGCCATACAACGTGCCACCCAGTCAAAGACCCGAATTACAACTGTCGACTCGACAAGCTGCAACAAACACGCTGCAAACCTGTGTGTGTGTCCAAGTCCTGTGATTGATATCGTCCAGCAGCAGTGATGATACATGTTGTTCATTCCAAGCATTTGGGATGGCTAACATGGTCGTTAATATAACTAACATGGCACACAAACAATAACATACCCGTTCTTGTAGCATACAAATTTAAAGAACATCACTACATGTAGCCGTTGATTGGGTTGAATGTTGCCGCTGAAGGGAATGGGCGGCGAGATGCCTGTGGCTGGGGGTAGAGACAGAGCATCTGCGATGAGGTCATGGAATAAATCCAGTCTCCAAAATAACATCCAAGCAGGCAGGATAGGATGACTTACTGAGGTTTCGTGTGTTTTTGAACAACTGACGGTGGTTATGGACAGTGCAGCACCAATTTTGTTTGAGATTCTGTCGTTCTAATGGCGCTATCTCATCGTTGTCCTACATTCATCCTCAGCTCCCTCTCCCATCTTCTGAAATCTGATGGAGCAGAGATTCCAAGAACTAGATCCGTGGGCGATGACAATAACTCTTGGCTCAACAGTGGCGGCAAATGCACTGCGAAGCCATGGAATCTACCAAATAGCTGATGTGATGGTGGGCCACCTTGTCGATGACTCAAACTTCAAGAGTAGTATGGTCACCTCAACAGCTGCAACGAATGCCTTGCGAAGCCTTTGAAGGTGTGTGCTGTGACAAAGGGCCTCTGTGCTCAACAGCTGCGGTGAATGCGCTGCAAGGTGGTGTAGCATAGGTGAAAAGGCTTAGTAGTTGTATAAGTAGTGGCTCTTCAACTCCTCGACCTTGAAGAATAGTACAGTCGTCTCAACAGCTGCAATAAACACCTTGTGAAGCCTTTGCAGATGTGTGCTGTGACGAAGGGCCTCTCTGCTCAACAGCTGCAGTGAACGTGCTGTGAAATGATGTAGCATAGTAGATGAAATGGCTTAGTAGTCGTATAAGTGGCTCTTCAACTCCCTGACCTCAAAGAATAATATGGTCACCTAAACAGCTGCAACAAACACCCTTTGAAGATGTGGGCTGTGGCAAAGGTCTCTGCTCAACAGCTGCAGTGAATGTGCTGCAAAGTGGTATAGCATAGTAGATGATAAGGCTTAGTAGTTGTATAAGTAGTGGCTCTTCAACTTCAAGTTGAAACCAGTGCCAGACTGAGTTCAATGTCCGAAACTCCGAGACTTCCCAATATGGTGCCTGTCCAAGTCATGATTGCCAGTGAAGGCTTGGACATTGCATGCCTCAGAAGCCAAGATTCAGCAGCAGTAGGTGCAATGGAATTTGGTTGAGCAACACATATTATACCCAGGCATTGGATAGGAAGTATTTGTCATTCTCACTCCAAAATATGCCATTCATTTGGCTATGTACTACTAGTAGAGTATAATGTGAATCTTTGTTGACATCCCGATCTCCCAAGCCCATTATGACATTCATTAGACTGGAGCCCAACTCACCCAGAAACTTGGGTCGCATGTGGTGCCAGGATTCATAGACATCCTTAATGATTTCGTGGGAGAGTGGGGGACATTATAGATCTCCCAGGCCTTCCATCCATGTGAAGCATGTACAAGAGGGTGCCGCTGCTTCGTTATCAGCCCTTGGAGATACCTGAACACCATATACTATACTGGTATGCTGTACACATCATAGTAGTAGCCCAAGCCCAAGCGAGAGACCGAGGTTTAACCCGCATACTGCCTCATCGAAGCTAGCATGCTGGCTTTCGTCAAGACTGTCGGACCTGGACACAGTCTCTAGAGACATGTTTGGTTTAGTATGTCATCTAGTGTAGGGTTCTTCTGGTAGTTCAATAGCAGATCCTGATCGTTTCAAGTAGACTGGTGACTGTCCTTTGCTGGGGAGCCAACTCTTTGACAGAAGAATTGACTTGCGATTCAAGTACGAAGATTCACAAGTCTACATTTCAAGCTCAGGCTGGAGTTTATGTTCTCACGTTGTGCACTTCACAACTGGGGCCAGAGAGCTACAATATCCACAGTGGAGCTGTCCAGCTGCATCTCCAGGTGTTACTGAGAACACAGCCTGATATGAATACATAGACACCAAGTCAGTAAATTGAACTTCACGAATTACAGCTTGACTTGCAGTTTGACTGTCCAAAGTGGAGAGTTCTGCCATTCAAAGTGAACTCACTTCGAACTGGTTTCACTTCAGCAGCAACACTGACAATAAATGATGGGTGGGATGTCTCCAAAAAAAAGCAAACATAGATTCTCCCAGGTCCTGATAGGTCGGGAAGGAGGGGGGATGACACAGCTGCAGCTGAAGAACAACCTTCAAAAGTTATAAGCAGCACTTCAAAAAATACTATTGAAACAACTCTTGAGCTCATCTAGTGTGGAGAACAGACCCAAGCCCATCTCCCACCTGCTGTGCATGGCCTCCTCCTCTTCAGCAGCCTCTTTCTCTGATAACCTACCATAGTACTCATCCTCCTTCTGAAAGCTGTAGTCCACCCAGCAGAATAGACTGCCTGCAGTGTATTGAGTAAAAGAATAGCGCTCCTCCTCATTTTGGATAGCAACGTTGGAGTGCCGGATTACTGCTGATGGGAGCAGAATAGTTGAGCCAGGTGGGAATTCAATAACTAGCTCAAGGTCCCAAAGAACTAAGTGAACGCCTTGTTTGGGGTTGAAGGGGCCAAGGGCAGTGATGGCACACCAGCCATAGGCCAGGTTACCAGGGTCAACATAGAGGAATGAAACTGTGGAGGGGCCGAAATTGAATGTAGAGCACGTAAATACCATTGCGAAGTTTTGTCGAAGGCTGGTGCCATACCTGGTGAAAAGTGAGGTGACATGTGTCAGGTAGTATGTGAAAAGCTTGGGCATCCATGTTGCGAAACAGCCTATTGAACCATGGTGACTAAGTAAGCGTATGCTGGAAAGGTCTAATACTTACTATTGATAAACTTTGCCAGGCAAATAAAGGCTGTGGAGCTAAGAATTTCATCCAGGATGGTGGTGTTATCAGGGGTGTTGACCAAGTTACCAGGTAGCTATGGCATGAGGTCAATAGTAAGCAGAGTCTAAGGAGCAGAATCGCCGACCTTCTGGCCACCTCCAAAGGAAACACCAGCAGCAAGGGCTGTGAAGTGCTCTCATCTGTGCCTAGAGTTCTTCTGGGTACGGCATATGCAACGCTGTGCTTGTTGCATGAGGTCAATGGCCTCCATATGGGCAGAGTCCCAATTGGTGCCCACAAAGTGCTGCGATAACTCGTCCCTTTCCATCAGTAATTGGGCACGGCATCCTGGATCATGTAAGTATAGAAAAAAACACACATATCACATGAACCTACCTTCCGTCCCACTCCACCAGCTGAAAGTTGAATTTGGACGATCTCCTGGAGCATGTACACCTGCTTGCTGGCATTTGGATCACCAATACCTAGGTATGCTGTTTTGGCTGGGGTCTTGGTATCCAGGCTGAATGTCTGAATCTCAACAGGTGCACCTTTCCCAAATACTAGGCTGGACATAAACATTGGCATCGTCCTTGGCGCTTTGCCTATCAGCCGCCCTGCATTTCTTCAAGGCCAGCTTCTTGTGGGCAATCTTCGACTTGGATTTTCGCTTGCGGTTTTGAACACATGGGGTGGATGTGTCGGCATTAGACTCAGATGAGGGCTTGGACTCAAAGGGGTTGTTGAAGTCAGGTGATGCACCTGGGGGTCAGGTGTTTATTGACAGTGGTGGCGAAATGGGGGCAGAAACTGACTTCTTCATGGTTGGAGGCTGAGTCAGGCCAGAAGACGATGCTGTGGGGGACTGAACGGCTTCAAAGCTGGTGCCATCAGCTGGGTCATCCTCTGTTCCCTCAGTATCATGCTTCTTCTCACTTTTGATGGTGTTCATAAGGAGGGTGTCAAACGCGAAGTCCCTGATCGACAACATGATGGCTTTGGACATATCCCATGGCCCTGAGCAGGTCTATTCAATCAGGGTAGGTAAAGTAAATACAAAAGTGACCTATCTTGACTTGAACTCACCACTTGAAACAGCATTGCGACGCATGACGGTATTTATCATAGGCTGTCTGAAAATAAAACTCTCAATAAACTAATTAGCAACAAGTTTATTCAAAGAAGGCAAATATGTCATGCGGGACATCCCATAAAGCTTAACAAAGTTCTAGGGCGCGGATCTCCATAGGGCTCTAGGGACATCGCAGGCAATAAAGTGAACAACTTACGAACTAACACAGCCCTAGGCAGAGCTGAGTGGAACTTCGTGCCAGAATAGGTAGTAGTATACAATTCAAAGTAAACTGATTAGCAACGGGCTGATTCAAACAAAGCAAATATGCTGTGCGCGACATCCCATGAAGCTTAACAAAGTTCCGGGGTGTGGATCTCCATAGGGCTCTGGGACAGCGCAGGCAATAAAGTGAACGACTTACAGACTAACACAGCCCTAGGCGAAGCTGAGTGGAACTTCGGGCAACAGCATATATGAAGATAAAAACTAATTAGCAACAAGCTGATGCAAATATGTTGTGTGCAACATCCCATAAAACTTAACAAAGTTCCAGGCACGGATCTCCATAGGGCTCTAGGATAGTGTGATTGAGTTTACTGACACGATGATCATGGAGGTTGGAATGTTGATGATGATAACAATAGATGAGCGTATATGGGTGCTAAAAATCAGTTGAATCAGTAATAATACAAATATAGAGGATGATGTGACTTGGCTGGTTAGTAAGGCCCCAGATCTCAACACATATCTGAATATGACTAATATCTGAATATAACTACATGTTTTAGCCACCTGGCCCCAGGTGTGATTCCTTGGTGGCCAAACATGTAGTAAATCTCAAATGTAGTAATATGTCACATCCACAATTAATGTGATCCCCCAGATCCCAAAGCCCCCAGATCTGAACAACTGCTTGTTTTAGCCTCTCGGCCCCAGGTGTGATTCCTAAGAGGCTAAACAAGCAGTCAATGTCAAATTAGTAATAGAATACAAATATTGAGGATAATACGACTTAGCTGGTTGCAATGCCTCCAGATTCCAAATACAAGGCTCAAGGTAGAATACTAGGAGAGAACATGATCAGTATGACTGAATGAAGAAAGAAAACACCTTTGTGTGATCACTTTGACACAGCATCCTTGTTTACTGTTGTAGTCTGTGTTGCAATCACAGACTACAACAGTAAACAAAGATGTCAGGTAAGTGGAACACATAGAGGGACCATACATATCTATTCAACCAAAGGGATGATGGTGGTGGTAGAAGAAAACTAGCTAAAAGAAAATGTCGTTGATAAATTTTCACTATTTATTTGTATTTGCATCTCAGCCACTCACTTGATTGTTCCTATGAGGCTGAATTGATCACATGATCAATATCCCTCTTCTTTTGATTGCAACACATGTAAACTACTTATTTAAAATAAATAAACTACTATACTGGATATCTTGCATTTGGAGTGAGGCAGCAGAGTGGTGGGTAAGCAGGGTGGGTGGTGGTGGTGGTGGAGGACCCTGGACACCACTACAGTATGTACGGGTTCGGTGTCTGGTGTCCTGCCTAAACTCAGCATAAGCAGCACTCAAACAAAGTCAATACTGGTTCTAGGTCGAAGTACATGTATATACTACTTTGCCAATACAAGCTTGAAAATTCAACAATTTACTAGTTTTACGGTTCTTGCCTACTCAGCGATGATCACATGAGTATACCAGTATACTCATGTGATCTTGGTCGAAGTAGACAATACTACATGTATATAGCTACACTTTGCCAAACCATGCTTGAGAAACTTTAGAGTGTATAGTTACATGTCACCTTAAATAGTTTTAGTGGACTTCATTGGTATTTCTTTGCATTTAGTCATGATTTATTTGGTTTTACTTGGTATTGTTTATCTTTATTCATCTTTACTTGTATTTACTCAGTATCAATCAGTATCCCTTGATATTACTTGGTATTAGTTGATATTACTTGGTATTACTCGATTTTACTTGGTATTACTTGGTCTACTTGACTTAGACTTTACCTCAATTGTTAGTTTAACTTGGTTTTACTTGGTTTTACTCAACTTTGTATATATTTTACTACATAGTACTGCCAGTGAGTGTCAGCTAAGCTATAGCTTATTTGTAGTCACCCTACCAGCTGCCAGGGGGGAACTGCTATTGATCACATGTGTATACTGGTATAATCATGTGATCAATTTCAGCTAAACCCCCCTGCCTCCAATTTGTACACTGATCATTTTATCTCACTTACCCCTTCATTAGCTCACTAAACTACCTTGCTTTGAGGTCCCAATCAGATCCCTGAGCTCCAGAGCTTCCCTGTGTGACAACTCCTCCTCCCATATGACCCCCCCTGCCTCCAATTTTCAATCTGCTCATTCTATCTCACTTACCCATTAATTAACTCACTAAACCACCTCGCTTTGAGGTCCCAATTAGATCCCAGAGCTCTGGAGCTTCCCTGGGCAACTCCTCCTCCTCCTCCTCCCATATGACCCCCCCTGCCTCCAATTTGTAAGCTGCTCACTCCATCTTACTTACCCCTTAATTAACTCACTAAACCACCACAAATGGATGATCAAATCAGATCCCGGAGCTCCGGAGCTTCCCTGGGCGACAACTCCTCCTTCCATATGACTCCCCCTGCCTTCAATGTGTAAGCTGCTCATTTCCGTTTGACTCCCCTTTCATTCACTCACAAGAGGGCTTTAGTTTATAGTATGTATGTATATTCTACTACATAGTACTGCCAGTGAGTGCCAGCTAAGCTATGGCTTACTTGTAGTCACTCTACTAGGTGATCTATATCAGTGGTACTGATTATGTTATCTTCTAGTGTTCCACTGGTAATCTGGGGGCATTGGGAGCTGGGGGATCATATTGTGGTGTATGACCACATTTGACATTGACTGCTTGTTTGGAATCATACCTAGGGCTGAGGGGTTGATATAAGCAGTCATATGCAGATGGGAAATCATACATGTTGAGATGTGGGGGCATTGGGATCTGGGGGATCACAAGTATAGCATATCACCACATTTGACATTGACTGTTTGTTTGGACACTCTAGAATCACACCTGGGGCTGAGGGGCTGATACAAGCATGCAGATGGGAAATCATACTCTCAACTTCCATGATAACCTCATTAGTGAACCCAATAACATTACCTTCCATCAGTATGCTACTCATCATGTTGTGCCATATTGCTAATGCTGCTAAGCAGATATTCTCATTTGATACTTTCTTGATGTAATATTAAAATATGTATAATGTTTTTGATATGGGCCAACATGTATGTAGCCAGGATATGTATAATATTTGTTATGTGGGCTAACATGCATGTAGCTACTGTGGTATATGTGGGCCAACATGCATGTAGCTACTGTGGTATATGTCGGCCGACACGCATGTAGCAAGGATATATATAATATTTGTTATGTGGGCCGACACGCATGTAGCTACTTTGGTATATGTCGGCTGACATGCTGGCAGCAAAAATATGTATAATATTTTTGATATGGGCCAACACATATATAGCTACTGTGGTATATGTCGGCCAACACACATGTAGCAAGGATATGTATAATATTTGTTATGTGGGCCAACACATGTAGCCACTATGGTACATATGGGCCCATACACAAGTAGCCACACTGGTAAATATTGGCTGATACATGTATAGTAAATGTCAGCTGATGTTGGCCGACATGCAAAGAGCGGTTTATGTCAATCTGGGCTGGTCCACTTTTAGTGGATATAGTTGACTACTATGGCTGGAAATTCAATGAAAGAACAGACGAAGAAGTAGTACCGAAGGATTACAAAGAGTTTGCTGATGTATTCAATAAACAGCAATCGGAACAAATGCCAACAAACAAACCATGGGATCATCACATCGATCTCAAAGAAGCATTCCAACTGGAGAAGTTGAAAATCTATCCATTGCTGCCAAAAGAACAAGACGAACTTGACAAATTCCTCAACGAACAATTGCACAAAGGATATATCATCCCTTCAAAATCCGAACAAACTGCATTTTTCTTCTTTGTTGACAAGAAAGATGGTAAATTCCAACCGACCCAAGATTATCGATACCTCAACTCTTGGACAATCAAAAATAACTATCCCCTTCCCTTAATCCCCGAACTCATCGACAAACTTCATGGAGCGAAAATATTCATGAAGATGGACTTATGATGGGGCTTCAACAACATCTGAATCAAAGAAGGAGACCAATGGAAAGCTGTATTCAAAACAAATAGAGGCAGCTTTCAACCAGAGGTTATGTTCTTCGGACTTGTTAACTCACCAGCAACATTTCAGATGATGATGAATGCTATCCTTAAAGACTTTCTTGATGCAAGAGTGCTAGAAGTCTATATGGACGACATTCTCATCTTCACCAAAACAAGAGAAGGACACCGAGAAATTGTCAAACAAGTACTCCAGTGACTTCAAGAAAATGATCTATATCTCAAGCCGCAAAAGTGCTTCTTCGAACAAGACGAAGTTGAATACCTTGAAGTCAATATCAGGAGATGGAGTATGCATGGACCCAAAAAAGGTACAATGAGTAAGAGAATGGCCTACACCAACAACAGTCAAACAACTCCAGAGCTTCCTTGGGTTTGCTAATTTCTACTGACAATTTATTGAAGGCTTTTCTAGGATTGCAGGACCGCTGCACAAACTACTATGAAAAGAGAAGAAGTGGGATTGGGAAGCTCAACAGGAAGACACTTTCCAAAAGATGAAAACAGCATTCACCATGGAGCCGATACTTGTCTACTCTGACCCAACAAAACCTTTATGTGTAGAAGTTGACACATTAGGATATGCTACTGGAGGTGTGCTGAGCATGCTATGTGATGATGGTAAATGGCACCCTTGTGCCTACATCTCCAAGAGCTTGAATGATGTTGAACACAACTACAACATCCACGTCCAAGAAATGCTAGCATTATACAAATGGAGACATTACTTGGAAGGAGCAGATCAAAAGATCAAAATACTAACCGATCACAACAATCTAAAATATTTCATGACTCAACAGAAACTCAACCATAGACAAGCACAGTGGTCTTTGGAATTGTCAAGATATGATTTTGATCTCAAGCACTGACCCAGGAAACAAAATCAAAAACCAGATCTCCTCTCAAGATGCGAGGACCTTAAAATAGGGGAAGATGATAACAGAGACAGGATTCTACTAAAACCTGAATTTTTTGCCATTAATGCTTTGAAACAGGATCACATGTTGATTACAGCAGAAGAACAGGATGTCCTCAAAAAAGTACGACAAAGCAAAGAGTATGATGAGGCAGTGGTAAAAGCAGTAGAAGAGTTGAAAAGGTCACCAACAAAATGACTACACTCAGAAGAATGGTCAATAGAACAAGATTTGGTCCTGTACAGAGGAAAAGTCTACATTCCAAATAATCCAGAACTCCGACGAAAGATCGTCAAACTCTACCATGAATCACCGATCACTGGCCATCCAGGCAAATGGAAAACCATCGAACTCATTACACGAAATTACTGGTGGCCCGGACTCACAAAATATGTCAACTCATACATCAAAGGTTGCGACACCTGCAAGCGATCCAAAATCATCCTCAAACAACCTTTGGGAAAATTACAACCCAATCCTATCCTCACCAAACTATGGCAAGACGTAACCATAGATCTCATAGTCAAACTCCCCAAAAGCAAGGGATATGACTCAATCATGGTAGCTGTCGACAGACTTGGCAAGAGAGCATATTTCATCCCAACCAATGAAGAACTCTCATCCGTTGGAAGCACTAACCTCTACCTAGACAATGTCTGGAAACACCATGGACTTCCCAATTCCATCACTTTAGATCGAGGACCACAATTTGCCTCAAATCTTATGAAAGAACTCAACAAACAACTTGGCATCAAAACCAAATTATCCACTACATATCACCCACAAACAGACGGACAAACCGAACGAGTAAACCAAGAACTCGAACAATATCTTCGTATGTTTGTCAACCACCGACAAGACGATTGGGCCGACTGGCTACCAATTGCAGAATTCACGTACAACAACGAAATTCACACCTCTATGCAACAAACACTGTTTTTCACAGAAACCAGAAGACATCCTCGAATGGGATTCAAACCACTTAGGGAATACAAGTTGGAAGAAGTGAAAGATTATGCAGAATGAATGAAGAACATACACGAAGAAGCACAAAGTGCATTGGTCAAAGCAGCTGACGAAATGAAGAAGTATGCAGATAGGTGTAGAAGGGAGGTGACAGAGTACAAAAAAGGAGATTTAGTATGGTTAGAGGCAAGCAACATCGATCAGAACAGACTGTCTAAAAAGCTAGCTGACAAATGAATCGGACCATACAAAATCATCAAGAAAATCAATCCGAACACTTACAAACTCGACTTATCCAAACACCTCAAAATTACCAATAGTTTCAATACATCCAAATTACAACTGTATAACCCCCCTACCATTCCTAGACAACAACAACAACAACAACAACAACAACAACAACAACCCAGACCAATAGAAGTAGAAGTAGAAAAAGAATATGAGGTTGAAGAAATCATCAACTCAAAGATCCATTGAGGAAAACTCCAATATCTCGTCAAATGGAAAAACTACGCCACAGAACATAACACCTGGGAACCCGAGACAAACTTATGAAACACGAAGAAAAAGATCAATGAGTACCATTGCAAACATTCCAATGCTTCAATTCTACCGCGTTTAAAGAAATTCCTTTCAGACCACTTGAGACCTTAACTGATCTCCAAGCCACAATCGACGAGGCCAAAAGAACGAAAAATATCTCTACAGAACTCCCCAAAATCTTCATACCAACATTCACTGATGCTTCACCAAAATTCATAAACCACAAAAAATCAAAGCGTTGCAAAAAACCAAACTCAGACTCTTTCACCACAGACATGACTGTAAACATCGAACCCTCTCATATGAAAAGCATATACGACAGATCGAAAACATCTCTGAGGAGTCCAAATCATCTACCGCACAAGATCAAGTATCTTTGGCAATACGAACTTGGTTCTGTACAAGCAATCACCACTGTTCTCTCTATCCTACCATCAACATCCTCAGACTCTGAAGGAATGTACACCTATCCCATATACTGCATCTCTAAACTCCGAAATCCCATAACGTTATTCACTGCCAAACCACTCCACAAGGCCAAAATTGTTCCATATCCTCATGAAACTCATCCCTCAATAATCGCCAACTATGAACTCGACAAGATGATCCAAATACAACCTTGTGTGGACACGAGTCTTGAAGAAGGGGTGATGTCATGATACGTCAATTTCTTTATCTTTACCTTTACCTTTTCTCTATATTCCTTCACCATACGCATCCAGATTACTCATACGCGATTACTATCATCCAATGCTTACTCATTGCTTCATATGTCATTCCGACGGTTTACTCATCATTCTGACGGTTTACTCATATGTAGTTACACCATCCTGACAGATTTAGTCATAATGCACAGACCAGGGCTTATGTGTCCTTATTCTACAAACTTCTATAGTATTCTTTTGTATTAGTCATAAACAGTATAAAAGAACCAGAGTTTGACTGGAAACCCCAGCTCGAATCTCTTGGGATTACCACTAAAGCACATACCCTTCAGTCTTCAGAACTCACCACCACTTTCTCCTCTCACTTTATACCTCATCCTCAGTTCTTACAAACTATCTCTTACAAACACTTTACCACTCTTACTATTTGTAGGGACACCTTATAGCATTGCCCTAACATTAGAGATGGGTTGGCCGACATTGAGTTTTCTCATTGGAGATGGATCAGCCGATATGTGACTTTCTCATTAGAGATGGGTGGGCTGACATTGCATTATCCTATTGGAGATGGATCGGCCGATATGTGATTTTCTCATTAGAGATGGGTGGGCCGATATTGCATTATCCTATTGGAGATGGATCGGCCGATATGTGATTTTCTCATTAGAGATGGGTGGGCCGATATTGCATTATCCCATTGGAGATGGATGGGCCAATATTTCACTTTCTCATTAGAGATGGGTGGGCCAATATCTGACTTTCTCATTGGAGATGGATCCACCCACATTGACTTGCTTCATTATAGATGGGTCGGCCAATATTGCATTATTCAATTGGAGATGGATCGGCCCACATTCTCATCATTGAATTCTTTCATTTGAGATCAGTCGGCTCATATTCCAGTGTCCCATTGGCCAATATGTCATTTTCCCATTGAACATCCACCATGTCTTGGCATCTAGAACAACTATTATAAACTTCTGCAACATGGTTGTTGGCTTCGGTTGCAGTCTACTTGTTTTGGTGTCTCATGTGCCATCTATTCCCCCTCGGTTTACACAAATGTAATGTTTAGTAGCTTGATTTTACAATTATAATACTACAATGCTATTGTAACTATACATCACCCTCTGTCCTTCACACTTAGTCTGTCTCCTTCCTGTTCTCCACAGTTTTGCATCTTTGGAGCAAATTCTCAACCTTCTGCAGGGCGCAGTCTTGGAGGCGAAGAATGGCCACTGAGTGATGCATGTCCTGCAGTAGCAGGGATGCTCTTCAGTGAGTGTCATTCGTGTCATTACATTCAGTACATACGCATCTAGATATGTGTTCCTAGCCTCCCTCATCGCCATGGTCTTTTACATGTCTCTGCAGCACATGGAGGCGATATAGCCTGCATGTGTGCCTCAGGCAGTACAGTCTGGGGCATTGAGTTGTGTGCTGTACTTCTTGCTACCTGCCACTGGTCCTGCACATCCGCCCGTGGTCTTTTGGACATCTCTTCAGCACATGGAGGCGATATAGCCTGCATGTGTTCCCCACGCAGTACAGTCTGGGGCATTGAGTCGTGGTTCCACACATCCGCCCGCTTTTGGACATCTCTTCAGCACCAGCAGCATTGTATGTTGACCACTTGAAATTTGTCCCATCGCCCTCTGCCCTGTGTTCAACAATATAGTCAATAAGTCCTGTTGTCTCCACCTGGTTCCAGGATGCTTTCTCCATTGTCACTGGTGTAGTCACTCAGAGAATAGTGAACTGAGCTATTATGGATGTGATGGCAGCAGCAAAGGCCCTTATGTGATATTTACGTGCTGTTTCATCGCTGCACATTATTATTGACATCATATCGATACCTCATTTTTTCCACACATATAATATTCAGACTCAGTGTTGGCATATTGGTGATAGCCACAGCAACTTTTCAAAAGTGGCCAACTTCTGTGTCACCGAACAGGCTCTAACATGCTGTGAGCTGGCTGCAGTGAGAGAGCACAGGATTCACACATGTGATGGTCACAGTGTGGACTTTCAAGTTCAATGTTGGAACTCGATCATGGGATGAAGTCAAGCCATGAAGTTGTATAGAAAATCAAGGGAGATTGAAAGTCACTTGATAGAATATTTGATCAATTTATTTGAAAATTTCACTGGAACTTTGCAGCACCAACATCAAATTTTATATACATTTTGAATTTATACGTAACTTCAAGACTGGCAAATATATAGTGAATTCTGAGTCCAACACAATTCCAAAAAGAGACTACTCTAGCAATCATAATAGTGCAAAGAAAGCTAGAATGACAAGAATTCAAAAGGACTCGTCCATAGTAGCATACCAATGGATTTTATGATCATTTGTTTCCCAACCACATACTTCTGGCTCTGCAGTGCTGGCCCACTCATAGCCCAATACTAGTAATCTATCTCATGTCCTGTATGTCATATCTATAATACAACAAAAACCTGAGGACTCAGAGAATGTTGTAACTGGTGGTAGCAACAATGTATCAGCTTTACTACTCTCAATTTGGTACATTGTCTATGCATCATTCAGTGAGCCATGTGTTTTGTTCCGAAGTCAGCCTATTATGTTGTGGTGCTAGTGAGTCCAGCAGTGGCAGCCAGGCTGAGTTTGCACTCGCAGTGCGTTATCCGCAGCTGTTGAGGCTTTCTTTCCTTCTCTCACCACGTCCGAGTCTTAGGTTGTTGACACTTGCCTTCTCTTTCTCACACACACACATCATCAGTCTTGCAGCGCATTATTCGCAGCTGTTGATGCCTTCTTCAAGTTCTCCATTCTCTCTCTCACACACACCAAGCTTGCAGCGCATTATACACAGCTGTTGACACTTGCCTTCTCTCCCACGACAGCAGGCTCGCAACACGTTACTCCTAGCTGTTGGGTGACTCATGCGTATTTTTGACAAACTGTTACTGTTCATTTTTGACAATTACATATTCTTACTTGTTTTTAGTTTTGGAGCTGTTGACACTTTCCTTCTCTCACCACACACCTAAGGCTCGCAACGCGTTATTTGCAGCTGTTGACGCTTTCTTTCTTTCTCCCACCACATATTAAGTTCGCGGTGTGTTATTCACAGCCATTGATGCCTTCTTCTCCCTCTCACACATCATGCCTCCAACCGTTACAAATGAATTAACCTTCTATCACCTCCCACGTTTCCAGTCTTTTCGTGGTTATGATCATATGCTGCTGACAGACAACTCCTTCCACTTTACACTGCCCCCATTTTTGAGGTATGTTGGACGTGATGTGGAAATGCGAAGCGGTAGCGACTTTCTGTCAGGGCGACACCAAATACACTTAAGTACTGGCCTTCCTATAAAGATACAAGACTTATGGGTGAAGCGAGAGGGTTAGAGGTGAAGAGAGAGAGAGGGGAGGTCGCCAGAATGCTATGACTTAGATGCCACAAAGATTATTGGTGGTAATCCTGAGATAACAGACTGGAGAGTCTGTTACTCGTTTATTGCAATATATACACTAAATATTACAGTGGCTGTGTACTACTACATTAGGACGTGAATCTGATGCGCTGGGCTTGCAGGCAATGGTCAGGTGATTATGTGCACAGCACGAGAAAGAAAGGATATGTGAACAAAGAGATATACTATAAAAGGGTGATCATCGGGCATGAGGTCAGCGCATGTTTATGAACCAAGATAGTGGGATAGCCTTACAATTGAAAGGCTATGGGCAAGGCTATGGACCGAAACAATGATTGGCAGCTGTCGAGTTTATCTGGTAATCGATCGATAGAAGTCTGATCGATCATTTGTGGGTCCAGAATCTGGAAGCGTGTTTAGGAATGGTGTGCCTTGTGCTCATTAATCCAAATGGAGATTAGGATGAAATCCGATTGGTGGTGGATGGAAATAGATCAGTGGAGCAACCATGTGGCAGGCTGAGTCCGGAGCGGAACACTGTTGTTGTGCCTTGTGATCAAAGAAGAGATAATTAAAGAATGTCCATGTGGCAATTGTTTATAGGCCGTGTGAATGTCCGAAATAGGACGAAAGAATGTTCGAAAAAGGAAACTAGATAGGGGTAAAAGTCATGTCATAACACTTTCACTGGTGGGAGCTCTAGTCCCCCAATTCAATCTGGATGCCATTTTACCCAGGGGTCATGCTTGAAAACAAGTACATGTTGGAACTGCACTCTGATCCCTACCAGAGGCACTTTGATGGGCATCTAGGCATGTTCGACCCGACTGTCTCCTCCCAGCACTATATGCCAGATCGGCCTTGGCTCACTTTCATCCGTCTCCCAGACCTTGATTGTGTTGACTCTGTCCCAATCTACTGAGTCTGGAGATTTTACCTGCTTTCCGATCCACATGGACAGTCAGATACATGTAGGGGGTTTGTTGTGGAATCATTCATATAAGAGGTTGCTGCACTTTCCTCACAACTCAATGACAGGATCAAGGAGCTCTTGAAGCTATCTGTAGTTGACGCAAGGATAGGATATGAAGACAACGTCCCCACCTTCCCCACACCGTCGGATGTCGACCATCTACACAAGGTCATCACATTTGAGTATGCCGTCGATTGGGCCACATATATCCAGAGGG